>MU753624.1:84670-176990 GCA_026770625.1 Nicotiana glauca
ATTTGCATTTTTTAGGATTTAATTTTATAATTAGGGTTAATTAAGAAAGTGTTTGTTTTTACAAAAATGAAAAGAAAACACAAAATAATGTAATTTGCATTTTTAGCCTTTAATGTCCAAATTGTGTGATCTTATTTTTAATTGATGTTTAATTTTGTGTGATAATTATTATTAGGAGTTAATTAGAAATTTTTAGTTAATTTTTGATTTTATGATTTAATCTAGGATTTTTGGTTTTAATTTAGAAATAAGGGAAAATAAAAGAAAGGAAGAAATGAAATAAAGAGAAAACTCGGAATTGGGCTGTCCCAAACAACCTTTGAATCAGGCCCAAAATATTTTTTAACCCGGTCCAAAACTTCATGGCCTCACCAACGTCCAAACGACGTCATTTTTGTCGCATTTGATCTGAACCGTCGATCTCGTTAGATCGAACGGTTCAGTCCGTTCCCAGCCTCAACAAAACGACGACGTTTCAAATCAGCCAATCTCAGCCGTTCAATCCACATCAATCCAACTGCCCTCATCCCATCTCCTCAACCCGTCTCACCAACCCGACCTATTCCCCAAACCCACCCAGTCCCAGAGAAGGCCAAACGACACCGTTTGGTTTAGTCGATTGTTCCAGGCCATTGATCTCAAATGATCTAACAGCCTGGATTGGTTCTCTCACTGCGTATATAATTAACCAAATGCACCCAGCCCCCCTAAGCCAAACCCCCCTCCGTCTCTAATGTTCAGAGACAGCCCCCACACCCTCCGCCATACTCCGTCGTCGACCACCCATCGGAAATCGCCTCACGGAGGTTCCGGTGGTCCAATGACCCCCATTTTTACACCACAGCCTCCCCTCGACCTCCCCATTCCAAATACCTACTCCATCATTCTCGAATCATCCCCGAGTTCTTCAAATATTAGATCGAAGAACTGACCCAAACCTCACCTTGTCCATTTGACCACAAATCAACACCATGCCACCCCTAGACCTCACTCACCACCTTAACACCATTAATTCCCTTCGAATCAACCCAGGATTCATCGAATTTCAATTACGAGCCAAGAACCCTAGCGCCGCCACAAGATTCCTTGGTGGCGAGGCCAACCCTAAACCTTCCCCAAGTCACACGCTGCAAGCATTTGACCTTCCTCATTCCCAAACCACCCCTAGTTTCCTTCAAATCAAGCGAGAATAGGTTGAATCTTAAATCGACTGAAGAACCCTAGAGGTACCAAAAATTGAACATGTCCGAGCTTAGGGAAAATTTGAGGTTTTAATCGACTTTAGTCGAGTGTTCTTAGTCGAGAACACTTGATTAAAGTCCATTTGACCTTAAAGAGTTCGAGTCGAAGAGTTGATTAAAACAGATTGGAGCTAGGTCTAAATTCTGAGGTATTTCTTCTTTCTTTCTTTTTAGTTTCGTTTGTTTTTGTTGTTGTTATTATTTTTCAGATTGAGTTTCATTATTTTGTTGTCAATTAATTCTTCCTCCTCCCACAGACCTTTTTCTGGTCCAATTTTTCATCCTTAATTTGGTAGTATATCTTATAGGCTGCTGAATATGTTTGTTCTTTAGTTTGATCTTAAAAAGTCAGCGTCAATAAGGCCTGGTATAAAGCCATGATTACTCCTGTAATTGTTTGGTATTTGGTTCAAATGGTGTCATCTTGTGTATTGTTTGGTTCCCTGCTCTTTGTTGTTCGTCATATGAATTCAGTTTGTTTTTTTATTCAGTTAATTATGATTTATGTTGTTTCAGTTTGATCTCAGTTCGTCCAGTATATTGTTAGTGTTCATCCATTTTTGTCCAAGGTTAATTGTGATTTTGTTCCCAATATAGTTGGTTTAGTCCCTGCATCTATGTGAACCAATCCTCAGTAATTCAATGTGTGTTCCCTTGAATCATTGGTGTTTATTCTGATAATATTTTGTTAAACTGAGTTTCTAGTTTGAATTTTGATTCTGTTAGGCTTTCTTGGTTATAGCTGATAGGGTACAGATTGAAGGGGTTAAGGTAGGATTGTGATTTCAGTAGTTTTAGGGGGTTAGTTTGGGCATTAGGGGGGATGCTAAAGGATTGAGAAAAGACAAGGGTTAGTGGGGTTTGAAAAGGTTAAAAGACAATGTTAAGTGAGATTAAATAGTTAAAAGATACTAATAGTGGAGACAACTTTCTGATAGAGCTAAAAAGAAAAACAGAAAGAAAAAACTGAAAAAATTTGTTTTCTTCTACTGTTGAAAATCAGTAATAGTACTAGTTACTGTTTCTGTTGGTGTCTGTTGTTGGTATTTTCTGGAATTAGTCAGCTGGAAAATCAGTTAAAAAGAGCGGATGGCTTGAGAGTTATTTTTCTTTCAGAGTTTGAAGAATAGAAAATCAGAAAAGCAACTGTGTCATTGTATTTCTTGGTCAGTCTGTTTCTGTTTGTGTTGTTGTTGGTATTCCTGGAACTTCATTTGGTTTTCTGGTCTGCTTGTGTTGCTGGGGGTTATTGCTATATTGGTTGTGTGAAGCTGGTTAACGGTTACTGCTCTGCTGCTTGTGTTTGCTGTTGTGTTGTATTATTACTGCTATAGCTGACCTCCTTTTCTTCTTACACATATTCCAACTTCCAGGTACCTCTTTGATCTCCTATGAACTATGAAGGCCTGATGAAGTTTTGATTTGAGGAGTACATAATGAAGTGCTGTTTGAAATGCTGTTTGAAGTCGAATCCTGAATTTACTTTATTTCTGTCTGGTTTTAATGTATAAAACAGTTTGTTACTTGAAGTTTTTTTGTGTCATTTCTATAATTGGATTATGCTGGACTATATGAGTTACTACTTCTCGGATTAATGTGGTTGAAATGAGTTAAGCACTACTTGTAATTAATTGTTGTGATAGAACAATAAAATACTTTCACAAACGGATTGAGAGTCCTTATTAGCTGCCTTTTCATAGTGTGAGTTCGGTTATTATGCTAGTCCAAGGCATGCATCTGGTTAATGTTTTAATGTTCTGCTAATTCAAAACTCTAGTAGAAGAGGAATAGTGGTTGTAAAAGGCAAAGTTACATGATTTTATGTTTTAATAATTCGCTCCAGTAGTCCCTTTCATTTGAGGACCAAGTCCTGGGTAGTAGTGACAATTTGATTAGGCATTAGTTTATTGTTTTGTTAATTCACAAGCATGATCAAGTGGAGATAGCAGTTGGCATTAAGTGAAATTGTATAGCATGAATTTCAGATTAGTATATTGGTGACTTTTGGTTGAGAATGACAATAGCACTAATAAATTGTGTTTGCCAGTAGTTCAGTAGGTAAACTGGGTGAATGTCGATTTTCCTTACTACAATTGTTGAATACATTTTGAATAACTTGAAGTGATCTCAGAAGTGTTTGTTCAAATTGATTGCTGGTCAGATTTGGGCCAGCGTTATCACAGACGACTCAAGTCTCGTTTGAAATATGTATCCGTGTGGATCTAAGCCCAGGCTGGTGAATAGCTTACCCATATACGTATTTAGGTTCTGATTTTAAACAGGCTGTGTTCAGGACCCAGTTATAATAGTTCTTAAACAATATTAATTAACTAGGATCCTTTCTTTTATTTTAGAGACAATAAAAATAGAAAATCATAGTTGCTCTTAGATTTGCCTTTTAAAATGAGACGAGCCTCGCCCAATCAAACACACAATTTGTGGGGCCCTCATGAATGTATATATTAAAAAATACTTAGATTTCGAGATGTGTCGTTTAGCGAATTGCACGGCCTTCGCCAAATAATAAACGCGTTAGATTCTTTAGGCGCGTGTTAATAATATCGCTTCCTTAAAGTCGGGTGCACATTTATGTGAATCAAATCCAAATCTCAACGATGTTAAAATATGTTAAAATTACGGGTGCATTTATGTGACGTGGTTCGAGACGTGTTTTAATAACGTTGCAATTTTTCTCTAAAAATAAATAAAACGGTAAAAAATTAAAATTTGCACATATATTCATAATTGTTTAAAATCAGATAATAGGCCAAATATAACAGTTTAGCTACCGTGCTAGAACCACGGAACTCGGGAATGCCTAATACCTTCTCCCGGGTTAACAGAATTCCTTACCCGGATTTTTGGTTCGCGGACTGTTATACAGAGTCATTCATTTCCTCGATTCAGGATTTTAAACTGGTGACTTGGGACACCATAAATCTCCCAAGTGGCGACTCTGAAGCTCATAATAAAATAAATCCCGTTTCGATTGTCACTTCAAGTTGGAAATAACTCCCTTTATTATACTCCTTTCCGGGGGTGTAGTAGGTAAAAAGGAGGTGTGACAGCTCTGGCGACTCTGTTGGGGAACGAACCCAAAACTTTGGTTCAGGGTTCAAGAATTCGAGCTTGGTATATTTGTTGTATTTGGATTGTATATTATCTGATTTTTCTACATGTTTCATGCTATATGTGCTAATGCTTTACCGCTTTGATATTATTTGAATTGTATATAAACTGTGCCGAAACCCTTCTCTTCTCTCTCCTGAGTCGTGCACTCTGGTCGTGACTTCTTTTTGTTAGTGTCATATCCTAAAATAGAACGAGGATTCGGAGGAATTGCAAAATCGGATGATCTTTTGGTTACCGGTACGCAGTTCCCATCCTCGGCTTGAGTTGTCCGCTCGGGTAAGCCAGGTCTAGAACAATAAACCCAGGTTTTGAGATCTAGAATAACTTGACTTCATCCCAGATTCCTAGTAGGAACGTTTATTTGCATCATGTGCATTTGATTTAGGGGACTCAATACAGGGGTTGGGTCCGTCTAGGACAGGTGACCTGAAACAAAAAAGATCATCCTGCTGTATCCTGTTTGTTTTACGCATTTTATTTGCCTCGGACTTGCGTGCTGACCGACCATGAACATCAGGAAAATTTGAAAAAAAAGAAGAGAAAAAAGTAAACTAATAAAAATAGCAGTGTAGAGAGTTAATTACCTATTTTTGAAAAAAAAAATCATTGTCCAAATAGCGTCGAAACTCTGCTAAAATTTTGAAAAAAAAGAAAAAGAAAAAAAGGAATTGTTTTATTTTGATTTATTTGAAAAACAAAAGAAAAGAATCCTGGTTTCGAAATTAGTTATTTTCTCAGCGAACTACACCGGTTTGATTCTCACAGGGTGTGAGATACGTAGGCAACCCTCGTCGGGTCCAACTTCCCATTTTGCGAAAATCACCAAAAATGTCAAATTTTAATAAGTCGGGTGGTACCGTTTTGTTAAAAATAGCCGAATTTTTTCTTAAGCGACGCCGGAAGGCTGAATTTGCTTAAACAGCCACCTCTGGTCTTTTGTAAGGTCTGGACCAGTTATCCCATACAGCCTCAAAACCTTCGTCACCGAAGTGCTGGAAGGCCGTGCTCGAAAAACTTGGTCTTGTGTTTAATTTGAAAACATTGTTGTCGGTTTTGTTGTGAGTCAAATAAGTTTTACCTTTTGCTTAAAACCCCTTAATAAATGTGCAGAATGAGCACAGGTCCAAGTTTGCCACTAGCAGTTAGAAGCAAGATCCCTTAGGAGTTGCGCTTGTGGTGGGAGGATTTGGGAAAGTCGGAGCAGGATAAAATCAAACTACATCTGGGGGGTCTCACCAATTTGTTGAACGTCAGACCCAGATGTGACATCATAAAGGCTTTGGTTACGTTTTGGGACCCGGCCCACAATGTATTTCATTTCTCGGATTTTGAACTTACCCCAACCTTGGAAGAGGTAGCAGGTTATATGGACATTACCGAGGGGCTAAGGCACAAATATCTGATTGCTCCAAGAGCCGTCAATTCACACAAGTTCATGGATCTATTGAAGATAAGCAAGGGAGTCCCGTACTCTGAATTGGATAGGGGTTTTTCCACTCTACATTTCATATACCGGAGGTATGGGCATATAGAGGGATTCAACGATCCAGAAAGCGGGGTTTGTAGTAGAGGAAATCAGACAAAATGGGATGAACATAGGCCGTTCGCCTTCATGGTAGCCTTTTTGGGCATTGTGGTGTTTCCGCGGAAAGATAGAAACATCGATCTGAAAGTGGCCGGAGCCGTCAAGGTCCTAATTACCAACAACAAAAGCACGCTGGCCCCTATGATAGTATCTGAGGTGTACCAGGCTCTCACAGCTTGTAAAGCCGGGGCGGATTTCTTCGAGGGATGCAATTTATTATTAAAGATGTGGATGATCGAGCATTTGTGTCACCACCCTCAGTATGTGAGCTACAGATCTACAGATAAAGGTTGCATTGAAGAGTATGACACAAGGATTTCAGGGCTCAAGTTGCCGGAAGGGTTCGAAGACTAGGTATCCTATCTCCGTGCCATCACTGCAGTGCAAATAGATTGGACGTTAGGTTGGCTTCCTGTAGAAGAAATTGTGTATATGCCTGTCACGGGTCCTTACTTCCTCTTAATGGGAGTTCGAGGTATTCAGCCTTATGCGCCTTACCGAGTGATGAGACGGTTAGGAAGGTGTCAGGTGGTACACCCAGATAAAGATCTCAATGTTTATGCGGTCGAGGTTAGCACCGATGGCCAATTTCATGAAGAGACCATTCGTTCTATATGGAATGAATGTCAGTACTTGACAGCAAACACTCGGGTGCGTGACCTATCCGAAGGCGAAGTCTCACCAGCCTACCTCACCTGGTACAGAAGGAAGAACATTGTTAGAGATGCCCCAGAATAGCCAACCAAAAGGCCGCACATACAGGAGTTTGTGGAGGCATCACAAGAACCACGGCTTTGGCTGGATAAAGAACGCGAATATAGGGCCCGCATAAGGACATTGGAAAGACAGGTCCAGGATCTCCGGTTTGAAAGCAGTTTGCAGGCCACCGCCGACGAAGGGGATAAAAAGAAGTTAGCCCAGGAAAATGAAGCCTTGAAAGCCCAAATCCGATAGATGAGAATAGATGCCGACAGACACCCAAGGAGTCGGTCTGATGAGGATTTGATAAATGAGTTAAAATGGAAACTCATCAAATGCCAAGAGGGTTTGGAAGCATCTGAGGCTAGGATGACAAGGATCAAGGCCAGATGGGCAAGAGGTACAGAAGCGAGAGCAAATCATATGCGGCAAATAAAGAGGGACTACGAAGGGAGCATCACCATATTGAGAGAAACAATATCCACTCTCAAAGAGCAGGTCTTCAGGCAAGCCCGAGATGCCGGGACTGATAGGGAGCGCTGCTATGACCTAATGGCACGAATGGAGGAACAAATGGGTAAGCTTCAGGATCAACTCTTTAACAACGCTCAAGTACCGAGAATGCGGGATCAACAAATAGAGTGACTACTTGTGGAAAGGGACAGAATTAGGGGGAGAATCGAAGATATCGGGCACTACATCACCATGAAGTGCCTAGCATGTGAGGATATGACCCATACCACCTTCTTTGCTGCGATAATGATTTATGTCCGCCAGATCATGGAAGAATTGAAAGGGTTGCAAAGGGATCTCGCATCAAGGACCATGGCAAGGCCGAATGATGCCTCACGGGCCACAGGAAAATTTAAAGCATTGATGTATTTTTAATCTTTTTTGAGTCTGTCAGTCAGTTCATTAAGTTTTGTTTTGTTCTTCTTTAAAGTTTGTAAACTTTGTTTATGTGGTTTAATAAAAGCAGTTGTTTGTGTGGAAAATACTTTACCACGTACTTCACATGGCCAGAACTATGCTCGGTCTGATTCATGCGGGGTCATGATAGGTAGGCAATGCACATAAGATTCGACCACCTATAAACGAGGAAAAGAAAAAAAAAAGAGAAAGGAAATGAGAATAAAAGAAATTTGAGAGGTGCCAAAGGAGGGGCACAACTATTAAAAGTTGGAATGACGCATGCAATCGAATGTGAATGGCATAATAGAAATGGTTAAACTGCCTAGGTGCATTGCATCTCAATGTGCGATTACCTGTTTGTTAAACTCTGAAAACTAACAAGTTTGTTGATTATCCAGAAATTTCAAGCAGTTATTTTACTTAGAGCGTACTGGCACAACACCACTATCAGACCAGATCTAAGGGACCGATACCGGAAATAATGTCTAGCCCTGATAGAGAAGGAAATCTCAAGGTAGAATAGGTAGACGTACAAGAAATGAAAGATGAGGTGTACAAATTGAAACAGCAGATGGCTGAGATGTACCAAGCTTGGACAAGCGGCCAACCAGCACCACCCTATCCTGCTAACCCCACTTTTCTCCCGACACTCGCCCAATCTCTGGAATGGCTTGTTTCGTATTCATCACTCAACTTTCCTACATATCAATAGCACCAGACAACCGCCTCCCGGACACCCCAAATGCCAAAAACGAACCCATACCCTCCACCACCAATTACCCCTATTTTTGTGGCACCTCCACCGACCAAACTTCACAGGCCTTCCAGCGAGCCTGTGTTTCAAACTCAGGAACATCAGTATTATCCTCCTAAACCCACCTTCAAAGCATCTGAACCTTACCCGTTCCCTCTTCAGCTTGACAACCCAAAAGTGCCCGAAAAATAGAACAAGAATCCCGAGTAGGAAGAAATGGCTCGGAAAGTAAAAAGCCTAAAGCAATCTTTCAGAAATATGCAGGGTCTGGGTGGCCGAATCAGCATGGTGTATAAGGATTTATGCATGTTTCCAGATGTTCAGTTGCCAGCTGGGTTCAAGATGCCTAAGTTCGATCTGTATGATGGGCATGGTGATCCAGTGGCATATTTGCGAGGATTTTGCAGTAAGATGAGAGGGGCGGGCGGAAAAGATGAGTTGCTAATAGCGTATTTCCACCAGAGTTTGAGCGGGTCTACATTGGAGTGGTACACACGCCAAGACCATGGGAGATGGTACACCTGGGATGACTTGGCACAAGAATTTGCCGGCCACTTCCAGTATAATCTGTAAATCATTCCCGATCATTTGTCGTTGATAAAATTGGAGAAGAAACCTGGGGAGAGTTTCAGGGAGTACAGGTTCCGTTGGAGAGAACAGGCTGCAAGGGTCGATCCCCCAATGAAGGAAGGAGAGATGGTCGATTACTTTCTACAAGCTTTGGAGCCAACTTACTTTGGTCACTTAGTGACGACGATTGGCAAATCGTTCAATGAAGTTGTGAAAATGGGGGGTATGATTGAAGAGGGACTCAAGTCTAATAAATTAATGAGTTACTCGGCAATCAAAGCCACCACTCAAGCTATCCAGAACGGCACATGAGGTGTTCTCGGGAAAAAGAAGAAAGAAGAAATCGCGACAGTCGAAAGAGGCAATTATTCCGGATCTTGAGGTCCTTCACCCTACTACCAGCCCAGACCCCACCGCCCGAATTACCCATACAACCTATATAGCCCCCACTACCATACTACCCAGAGCCACGTTTTTCCGTCCATCACGCCCAAACATATACCCAACCACCGGTTCATCAGCAATGGCGTGCATAGGCTCCCCAAAATACATACCCACCCCCACAAAACACATATCCACACCCAAGGGCCTACAGAAATCCTCCAGGGTCGGGTTTCCGGGGAAATCAAGCTTTCAGGAATGAGAGGGTACAGAAGCAAAGAACATTTACTCCGCTGGGAGGAACCTATACTACTCTGTTCCACAAATTGAGACAGTTAGGCCTGTTGAGTCCCGTTGAGCCCAAATTGCCAAATCCCCTTCCCAGAAATCTGGACCATTCAATAAGCTGTGAATATTGTTCGGGGGATCCTAGACATGATACTGAGAAATGTTGGAAGTTGAAGACTGCCGTGAAAGATCTTATTGATATAAATAGGATCGAGGTTCAGGCACCAGAGGCGCCCAACATCAATTAGAACCCGTTGTCGGCGCACCATGAGGCCCACATGATTGAACTAGTGCACGAAGGAGGGGAGCTAAAAAAATACTCACAAACAGTAATGATGATCCGTGCCAGCCCAAAAGAAAAGTCGACCTGTGGAAAAGCAGTTGTACAATTAGAAAGGATAGACAGCAAGCCAGTGGTGGTGATGGGGAAGAGTTCGTCTATTGCTGCAAAGAAGTCAGAGCCGGTCAAGGTAGTGCTGCAGGGAGTATCAAGCACACCTGTGGTAGTTGTGAAGGGAGTCCACATAGAACCAGTTGTTATCAGGCCAGTAAAGCAGTTGCCGATAATCAGGGAGAAAGCCGTGCCATGGAACTACAGTCAAGTGACGTTGATGCATAAGGGAAAGGAAGTTGTGGAAGAAGTATGTGAGGCCCAGGGGTTAACTCGTTCGGGAAGGTGTTTTGCTCCCGCAGAACTAAGAAGGGCCAATCCTGTAGTGATAAAGAAGCCAGTGACGAAGGAAGAAGCGGAGGAGTTTTTGAAAAAGATGAAGGCCCAAGATTACTCTATTGTGGAGCAGCTGAGGAAAACCTCGGCACAGATCTAATTGCTATCATTACTAATCCATTCAAACGAGCACTGTCGGGCATTGATGAAAATTCTGAATGAAGCCCATGTGCTGGATAAGATCTCTGTGAACCATCTAGAGAAAATAGCAAACAAAATTTTTGAGGTGAACCGGATGACATTTTCTAACGATGAGGTGCCCGTGGAAGGTACAGAGCATAATAGAGCTCTCTATTTGACCGTGAAATGTGAAGACTCAGTAGTCACTCGAGTATTGATCGATTATGGGTCCAGTGCCAATATTTGCTCATTGTCCACCTTGAACAAGCTGAAGGTTGATAACGATAGAATTCACAAGAACAACATCTGCGTTCGAGGGTTTGATGGTGGTGGTACATACAGAGTGGGTGACATCATACTTGAATTGACCATTGGCCCAGTCTAGTTCACCATGGAGTTTCAGGTGTTAGACATTGCAGTGTCGTATAATCTTCTATTGGGGCGACCATGGATTCACGCAGCCAAAGCAGTGCCTTCTACACTACATCAGATGGTCAAGTTCGAGTGGGATAGACAAGAGATCGTAGTGCATGGGGAAGACAACACATGCGCCGTACATAATGCCATCATACCCTTCATAGAGACTGATGATGACAAGGGGCCGTGGGTTTACCAGGTTTTTGATACAGTTTCAGTGGACAAAGTTCCTGAGGGTGGAAGTGTCCCACTTCCCAGAATAGCGGCGACAACTGTCATGGTGGCTTCGGAGATGTTGAAAAACGGGTTTATGCCAGGCAAAGGTTTGGGGGTTGATCTTCAGGGTATTATTCAACCGGTTCCTTTGCCCAATAATCTGGATACCTTTGGTTTAGGGTTCAAGCCTATAGTGGCATATGTGCGACGGGCCAATAAGATAAAGAAAAGGGCATGGGTCCTTCCCAAGCCTATCACACGCCTGTCCCGATCTTTTGTCAGGCCAAGTATCAAAAGGCAATTGTTGTCGCAGGTTACAGGGCCACTAATTGGAATAAATGGAGATTTAGATAAAGGTTTTGAAAGATTATTTGCCGAAGTCAACATGGTAGAAGCTGGGGAAGGATCCAGCAAGGCAGATGTGCAGTTTGTAGGGCCTAAGGCCAAGATCAACAATTGGATGGCTACTCCTCTGCCCATGCGGATGGAGTCTTGGTAGTGGACTCTGAATTTCTTTTGTTTAGCTGGATTATTCCAGGGTTGTAATCCAGTTTTCTTTATTTTTGTATTCGGCAAAAGTGTGAAACCTTGTTATCATGTATTTCAATCAATGAAGGTTTCTTCTTTACTCTTTATCTTATTTTAATTTTGTTTTCTTCTTTTTCTTTTCTGAACAGTTCTCTTTATACTGGTTCTAATGACATGGCATGCACGATGGATCTTCAACCTAGTCTAAAAAATCAATCTGATTTCGAACTGGTAATGCAAGAGGTAGAATATGATGATGAGTCGGAATACGATGAGGATGAAGCCTTCAAGGAAATTAATAGAGAGTTAAGCCAATTTGAAGAGAAATCCAAGCCCAACTTAAATGACACAGAAGCCATCAATGTAGGGGATGCGGATGATATCAGGGAAACTAAAATAAGCATCCACATTGAACCAAACATCAGGGAAGAATTAATCAAAGCATTTATTGAATTCAAAGACGTTTT
This sequence comes from Nicotiana glauca, assembly GCA_026770625.1. Classification (NCBI taxonomy): domain Eukaryota; kingdom Viridiplantae; phylum Streptophyta; class Magnoliopsida; order Solanales; family Solanaceae; genus Nicotiana; species Nicotiana glauca. The sequence continues at coordinate 96,708 of MU753624.1, forward strand.
TGCATGGTCGTATGATGACATGCCGGGTTTGAGCACTGATTTAGTGGTTCACAAGTTACCCACTGACCCGTCATGCCCTCCTGTCAAGCAGAAATTGAGGAAGTTCAAAACAGACATGAGTGTGATGATTAAGGAAGAAGTAACCAAGCAACTGAATGCAAAGGTTATTCGGGTCACTCGATATCCTCATTGGTTGGCTACTGTGGTTCCAGTGCCGAAGAAAGATGGAAAAAGCCGGGTATGTGTCGACTACCGCAATCTGAACAGAGCAAGCCTAAAGGATAACTTCCCGTTACCCAACATCCATATCTTGATCGATAATTGTGCCAAGCGTGATATCGGGTCTTTTGTGGATTGCTATGCTGGGTATCATCAAATTTTGATGGATGAGGAAGATGCAGAGAAGACGTCTTTCCTCACGCCATGGAGAACTTATTACTATCGGGTAATGCCATTTGGTTTGAAAAATGATGGAGCAACGTACATGAGGGCAATGACTACTTTGTTTCATGATATGATACACAAAGAGATTGAGGTATACGTGGATGATGTGATTATAAAATCGAAGCATCAGGCAGATCACGTAAGAGACCTAAGGAAGTTTTTTTCAAAGACTTCGAAGGTATGATATTAAGCTCAACCCTGCTAAATGTGCATTTGGTGTTCCATCTGGAAAGCTGTTGGGATTCATAGTCAGTAGGCGAGGCATTGAGTTAGACCCGTCGAAGATCAAATCCATTCAGGATTTGCCACCTCCAAAGAACAAAACCGAAGTGATGATTCTGTTGGGAAGGTTGAATTATATCAGCAGGTTTATCGATCAACTCACGGCGACTTATGAACCCATTTTTCGGCTAATGAAGAAAGATGTGGCGGTAGAATGGACGACGGAATGTTAGGAGGCATTTGATCAGATCAAGGGGTATTTATCAAATCCACCTATGATGGTTCCACCCGAGCCAACCGCTGATTCTTTATCTAACAGTCCTGGAGAATTCATTTGGTTGTGTACTGGGGCAACACGACATCGCAGGAAGGAAGGAGCAGGCTATCTATTACCTCAGCAAGAAGTTTACGGTTTATGAGGTTAAGTATACTCAACTTGAGAAGACATGTTGCGCCCTAACTTGGGTGGCACAAAAGTAGAAACATTATTTGTCATCTTATACTACTTACCTTATATCTCGTCTGGACCCATTGAAGTATATTTTTCAGAAGCCTATGCCCACAGGGAGATTGGCAAAATGGCAAATATTGCTCACAGAGTTCGACATCGTCTATGTGATGAGGACGACAATGAAAGCCTAAGCATTGGCCGATCACTTGACTGAGAATCCGGTTGATGAAGAATACGAACCATTAAGGACATATTTTCCTGATGAAGAAGTGATGCATGTCGACGAGCTGGAGTTGATTGAGGAACCAGGGTGGAAGCTTTTCTTTGATGGAGCAGCAAATGCGAAGGGAGTTGGAATAGGAGCGGTACTTATTTCTGAAACAGGACATCATTATCCAGTTACGGCTCAACTACGTTTCTATTGTACCAACAATATAGCTGAGTATGAAGCATGTATTTTGGGCTTACGGTTAGCTGCGGATATGGATGTCCAGGATGTTTTGGTCTTGGGAGACTCGGACCTCCTGGTACATCAAATTCAAGGAGAATGGGAAACACGAGATCTGAAGCTCATACCATATCGACAATGTTTGCACGATCTATGTCAACGTTTTCGATCAGCGGAGTTTAGGAATATCCCAAGAGTTCATAATGAGGTTGCCGATGCTTTGGCTACCTTAGCATCAATGTTCCATCACCCAGACAAAATTCATGTTAACCCGCTGCATATTCAGGTTTGTAATCAGCATGCTTATTGTAACATGATAGAGGAAGAATGGGATGGCGAGCCATGGTTCTATGACGTCAAAGAGTACCTCAGGATGGGAATATACGCGGAGCAGGCCACCGGAGATCAAAAGAGAGCCATTCGGCAATTGGCAAATGGATTTTTCCTTAGTGGAGGAGTGTTGTACAAAAGAACACCGGACTTAGGGTTGCTGAGATGTATAGATGCTAGTCAAGCCGCGACAGTTATGGCAGAGATACATTCTAGAGTATGTGGGCCCCATATGAGCGGATATGTATTGGCGAAGAAGATTCTTCGAGCAGGGTATTATTGGCTCACTATGGAGCGCGATTGTATCAGTTTCGTACGAAAATGCCATCAGTGTCAGATACACGGAGATCTGATTTATTCTCCACTAACAGAATTACACACGATGTCAGTACAATGGCCCTTTGTTGCATGGGGCATGGATGTCATTGGACCCATCTAGCCGGCAACTTCCAACGGTCATAGGTTCATTCTGGTAACCATCGACTATTTCACCAAGTGGGTTGAAGCTAAAACTTTCAAGTCGGTAACCAAGAAGGAAATGGTGGATTTTGTTCATTCCCATATCATCTGTAGATTTGGGATCCTAAAGGTGATAATCACGGATAATGGTGCTAATCTTAACAACAATTTGATGAAAGAAGTATGTCAACAATTTAAGATTACACACCAAAATTCCACCCCATATCGTCCCAAAGCAAATGGAGCGGTTGAGGCAGCCAACAAAAATATAAAGAAGATATTGAGGAAAATAGTAGAAGGGTCCAGACAATGGCATGAAAAGTTACCATTTGCATTGTTGGGTTATCGCACTACTGTTTGTACTCCAGTAGGTGGAACTCCTTATTTTTTGGTATACGGAACTGAAGAGTGATACCAGCAGAAGTTGAAATTCCGTCTCTCCGGATTGTCGTCGAGGCGGAGATTGATAACGATGAGTGGGTCAAAGCCCGATTGGAGAAATTGAGTTTGATTGATGAAAAGAGATTGGCAGTAGTGTGTCATGGCCAATTATATCAAAAGAGGATGGAAAGAGCATATAATAAGAAGGTGTGTCCCAGGAAATTTGAAGTAGGACAACAAGTGTTGTAACGGATCCTTCCACATCAGGCCGAAGCAAAGGGCAAGTTAGCCCCGAATTGGAAAGGACCCTTTATTGTGACCAGAGTGCTATCCAATGGCGTTTTATGCTTGACAGATGTCGAAGGAAGAGGTATCGACATGGCTATCAATTCTGATGCAGTCAAGAGATATTATGTATGATTTCTTTGATTGTAATTGATGTTTGTTTGTTTGTACTTGGCATTTATCGGAGAATGAAATGACGGAGGCAATTTGTTCTTCTATCCAAACACTTTAACCTTTGTCTCCCCTTTTGAGCCTTATTTATTCTTTCATACCCCTCTCTCGGAATCGGTAATAAAATTGAAAAAAAAAAGAAAAAAAAAAGAGAAAGGAAAAATGACAACAAAACAAAAGAAAAGTCACAAGAAAAACAAAACAAAGGAATCATTGTGAACTACGTTCGACCTGATTCCTCAAAGAGGATACATAGGCGCCTCACGGCTAGGTCATAGTGTAATAAAAGTCAAAAGATCCCCAAGCAATAAAACTGGGGCAGAAGTTATGTTTTTAAATTTCGGAAAAGAAATTTGATTCCAAGAGTTGTAACATTTTACCCATCAAAGTTATTTTAAAATTCTTGATACCTTTTTTCTTTTAAGCCATTATACCAAGAATTTCAATCCCCAACTGATGTCCAAAAAGACCTCCCGATCAGTATCCGATAAGTACCAAGTCAAGCGAATGAAAGTCGGGAATAACAATCTCTTGCCGAGCAGAAAGAGGATCATAAGCTGAAAAGAATTGATAGTCAAAGAATCCTCAACATAGAGTCTAATCGGTAACACTCCAATCCCAGCTGAAAAAAAAAATAATAAAATAAAATAAAAGAGTCTTATCGGTGAAAACCTTCACAGGCACCATAAGGTGACAGAGAAATAACATGAGAAAGTCTTATCAGTGAAAACTTTCACAGGCACCATAGGGCGACGTCAGTTGAGAGAAATGAGATAGTCTTATTAGTGAAAACCCCTCGAAGGGCACTATGAGGCGACAAGGAGTTAAAAAGGGGCAAACAAGATAAGATCAACGGAAAGGATTCGTCGAGGCATTAAGCAGAACAAGTCGTTGGTTCGGCAAAAGAATTGGGTTACGGGGCCTTTGAAATGCAAACAACGGCCATCAGAAAGATTGATCGATATAAATAGACTGGGTTGTTGAATCCGGAGTGCACAACATGATCATTGGGATCGGATACACCATCCAGATAAGTTCTTTTCCTTTTTCTTCCCCCAGCATTTGTTCAGAAAGATTTTTATTTTTCTATCTCTTGAAGTCATCATTCTTTCCTTTTATTTAAATATTTTTCAATGGTAGTTTGTGTTCAAGAAGGATTTTCAGAGCCTACTACTAGTTTCCAATATGGTGCAAAGTGAAATTTGGATAAGACTGGCCAAAGATAAGCGTAATAGAATAAGAAAGGTGCCGTTTTAAGGATAGGAGGAATATTATCCCCAGCAGATAACATCATCCCCAGCAAGCTTTGATAGCGTAATGGAACGCAGAGAAGGAAAGGAGAAAAGGAAAGACCATCCCCAGCAGGAGTGGCACAACCACTCACCACGTTTTAAACTAACAAATTTTCTTTGATTTGAAGCAGGTAAAGGAAAAAGCATTGATGGCGAAAAGGCATGCCACAAGGAAGATTATCAAAACTGGGGCAGAAAATATTCCTTTCATTTTGAAAATTTTCTGGAAGTCAGATATCCACTTGGAGAAGAAGAAAGATAACACCAGTCTTAAAGTAAGTGGTCTTTGAACCAGTGCAATCCCCCAGCAGTGTTGAAAGGAGGAAAATAACAAGTTTTAAGGAAGGAAGTTGTATCCCCAGCAGACAGAACAAAAGGATAAAGATTGAAGTCGGGAGCCATGCCCGTATAACAGAGGAATACATTTCAAGTTGAAAATTGAAGTCAGGAGACCGCCCGTATAAAAGAGGAATACATTTTAAGTTGAAGAATGAAGTCGAGAGCCCGCCCGTATAACAGAGGAATACATTTTAAGTTGAAGATTGAAGTCGGGAGCCCGCCGTATAACAGAGGAATACATTTTAAGTTGGAGATTGAAGTCGGGAGCCCACCCATATAACAGAGGAATACATTTTAAGTTGGAGATTGAAGTTGAGAGCCCACCCATATAACAGAGGAATACATTTTAAGTTGGAGATTGAAGTCGGGAGCCCGCCCGTATAACAGAGGAATACATTTTAAGTTGGAGATCGAAGTCGGGAGCCCGCCCGTATAACAGAGGAATTCATTTTAAGTTGGAGATTGAAGTCGGGAGCCCGCTCGTATAACAGAGGAATACATTTTAAGTTGAAGATTCGTATAATAGAGGAGTACATTCTAAGTTGAAGTTTGAAGTTGGGAGCCTGCTCGTATAATAGAGGAATACATTTTAAGTTGAAGTTTGAAGTCGGGAGCCCGCCCGTATAACGGTGGAATACATCTCAAGTTGAAGATTGAAGTTGGGATCCCGCTCGTATAACAGAGGAATACATCTCAAGTTGAAGATTGAAGTCGGGAGCCCGCTCGTATAATAGAGGAATACATTGTAAGCTGAAGGTTGAAGTCGAGAGACCGCCCGTATAACAGAGGAATACATTTTAAGTTGAAGGTTGAAGTCGGGAGCCCGCCCGTATAACAGAGGAATACATTTTAAGTTGAAGGTTGAAGTCGGGAGCCCGCCCGTATAACAGAGGAATACATTTCAAATTGAAGGTTGAAGTCGGGAGCCTGCCCGTATAACAGAGGAATACATTTCAAGCTAAAGGTTGAAGTTGGGAGCCCGCCCGTATAACAGAGGAATATATTTTAAGTTGAAGATTGAAGTCGGGAGCCCGCCCGTATAACAAAGGAATACATTCAAGTGTTGAAGTCAGTAAAGCAGAGGATTACAACAAAATCCCCAGCATAAATTCAAGTCCAGAAATCGAAAGAAAGGTAACAATGGTCAGAAGAAGGCAGTTCAAGCTTCGAAAGGAAAATAGTTCGAAGAAAGAAATAAGCAGTTCAAATTTGGCAATCAAGAAAGGCCGACGAGTCAAGACAAAAATGAATAAACATCAGAGGAAGCAAGCCAACAAGAAAGCAAGGCGACAAGAGCAAGCCTGAAAATCTAGATAAGATTTTGTAATTCATAGACTAGTTTAGTCTAGCTTCTTATTTTTGTTTTAGCCTGGTGTAATAAGGAGATCGGTAGTCAGTAGCAGCAACAGCAACAACAACAACAGCAACAACAAGATCACAGCTTCATGGTAGTCCCAGCTACCAAAACTTCCTGAACTACATTGACCTAATTCCTTTTAAGACAAGGATATGTAGGAAACCTTTTGAAGCAGAGGTTCGGTCAAATCTTTCAAAAATGCTTCACACGGAGTACTCGAACAAGCAAAAATCGCTCGTATCCGCTCACTTTGTCTTTGCACAAAAACTCTTCGTGTTTACAGGCAAAGAGGGGCAGCTGTGAGCACGTGATTTTTGCCTCACATGAATTACTCCCACACAATCAAAACAAAAATGTTGTTTTATTAGGTGAAAATTTTGATATTTTTTGGTAATTGTTCGCGTTTGTGTGTGCATGTCTACTTATTTAAATCAATGAAAATACAAAAAATGTATGTTAAATTTGCATTTTTTTAGGATTTAATTTTACAATTAAGTTTAATTAAGAAAGTGTTTGTTTTTACAAAAATGAAAAGAAAACACAAAATAATGTAATTTGTATTTTTAGCCTTTAATGTCCAAATTGTGTGATCTTATTTTTAATTGGTGTTTAATTTTGTGTGATAATTATTATTAGGAGTTAATTAGCAATTCTTAGCTAATTTTTTATTTTATGATTTAATCTAGGATTTTTGGTTTTTATTTAGAAATATGGGAAAATAAAAGAAAGGAAGAAATGAAATAAAGAGAAAACCCGGAACTGGGCTGTCCCAAACAACCTTTGAATCAGGCCCAAAATATTTTTTAACCCGGTCCAAATCTTCATGGCCTCACCAACGTCCAAACGACGTCGTTTTTGTCGCATTTGATCTGAATCGTTGATCTCGTTAGATCGAACGGTTCAGTCCGTTCCCAGCCTCAACGAAACGACGACGTTTCAAATCAACCAATCTCAGCCGTTCAATCCACATCAATCTAACAGCTCTCATCCCATCTCCTCAACCCGTCTCACCAACCCGACCCATTCCCCAAACCCATCCGGTCCCAGAGAAGGCCAAACGACACCGTTTGGTTTAGTCGATTGATCCAAGGCATTGATCTCAAATGATCTAACGGCCTGGATTGGTTCTCTCACTGCGTATATAATTAACCAAATGCACCCAGTCCCCCTAAGCCAAACCCCCTCCGTCTCTAACGTTCAGAGACAACCACCACACCCTCCGCCCTACTCCGCCGTCGACCACCCACCGGAAATCACCTCACGGCGGTTCCGGTGGTCCAATGACCCCCATTATTACACCACAACCTCCCCTCGACCTACCCATTCCAAATCCCTACTCCATCATTCTCGAATCATCCTCGAGTTCTTCAAATATTAGATCGAAGAACTGACCCAAACCTCACCTTGTCCGTTTGACCCCAAATCAACACCATGCCACCCCTAGACCTCATTCACCACCTTAACACCATTAATTCCCTTTGAATCAACCCAAGATTCGTCAAATTCCAATTACGATCCAATAACCCTTGCGCCGCCACAAGATTCCTTGGTGGCGGTGCCAACCCTAAACCTTTCCCAAGTCACACCCTGCAACCATTTGGCCTCCCTCGTTCCCAAACAACCCCAAGTTTCCTTCGAATCAAGCCAGAATTGGTCGAATCTTAAATCGACTGAAGAACCCTAGAGGTACCAAAAATTGAACATCTCCGAGATTAGGGAAAATTTGAGGTTTTAATCGACTTTAGTCGAGTGTTCTTAGTCGAGAACACTTGATTAAAGTCCATTTGACCTCAAAGAGTTCGAGTCGAAGAGTTGATTAAAACAGATTGGAGCTAGGTCTAAATTCTGAGGTATTTCTTCTTTCTTTCCTTTTAGTTTCGTTTGTTTTTGTTGTTGTTATTATTTGTCAGATTGAGTTTCATTATTTTGCTGTCAATTAATTCTTCCTCCTCCCACGAACCTTTTTCTGGTCCAATTTTTCATCCTTAATTTGGTAGTATATCTTATAGGCTGCTGAATATGTTTGTTCTTTAGTTTGATCTTAAAAGTCAATGTCAATAAGGCCTGGTATAAAGCCATGATTACTCCTATAATTGTTTGGTATTTGGTTCAAATGGTGTCATCTTATGTATTGTTTGGTTCCCTGCTCTTTGTTGTTCGTCATATGAATTCAGTTTGTTTTTCGATTCAGTTAATTGTGATTCATGTGGTTTCAGTTTGTTCTCAATCCGTCCAGTATATTGTTAGTGTTCATCCATTTTTTTCCAAGGTTAATTGTGATTTTGTTCCCAAAATAGTTGGTTTAGTCCTTGCATCTGTGTGAACCAATCCTCAGTAATTCAATGTGTGTTACCTTGAATCATTGGTTTTTATTCTGATGATATTTGGTCTAAACTGAGTTTCTAGTTTGAATTGGTAATTAATTATGTTAGGCTTTCTTGGTTATAGCTGATAGGGTACAGATTGAAGAAGTTAAGGTAGGATTGTGATTTCAGTAGTTTCAGGGGGTTAGTTTGGGCATAAGGGGGCTGCTAAAGGATTGAATAAAGACAAGGGTTAGTGGGGTTTGAAATGGTTAAAAGACAATGTTAAGTGGGATTAAATAGTTAAAAGATACTAATAGTGGAGACAACTTTCTGATTTTAAGGTTTAAAATAAGTTAATTTTTGTCCACTACTTGCTTCAAATCAGGAGAAAAAGAGTTTGAAAAAACATATAAGGGGGAGTTCTTTTTAGAGATGGGGGCTCAGACACTTGGAGACACACATAAGAGATACTGGGAGAGCTAAAAAGAAAAACAGAAAGAAAAAACTGAAAAAAATTTGTTTTCTTCTACTGCTGAAAATCAGTAATAGTACTAGTTACTATTTCTGTTGGTGTCTGTTGTTGGTATTTTCTGGAATTAGTCAGCTGGAAAATCAGTTAAAAAGAGTGGATGGCTTGAGACTTATTTTTCTTTGAGAGTTTGAAGAATAGAAAATCAGAAAAGCTACTGTGTCATTGTATTTCTTGGTCAGTCTGTTTCTGTTTGTGTTGTTGTTGGTATTCATGGAACTTCATTTGATTTTCTGGTCTGCTTGTGTTGCTGGGGGTTATTGCTATATTGGCTGTGCGAAGCTGATTAACGGTTACTGCTCTGCTGCTTGTGTTTGCTGTTGTGTTGTATTGTTACTGCTGTAGCTGACCTCCTTTTCTTCTTACTCATATTCCAACTTCCAGGTACCTCTTTGATCTCCTATGAACTATGAAGGCCTGATGAAGTTTTGATTTGAGGAGTACATAATGAAGTGCTGTTTGAAATGCTGTTGGAAGTCGAATCCTGAATTTACTTTGTTTCTGTCTGGTTTTAATGTATAAAACTATTTGTTACTTGAAGTTTTTTGTGTCATTTGTATAATTGGATTATGCTGGACTATATGAGTTACTACTTCTCGGATTAATGTGGTTGAAATGAGTTAAGCACTACTTGTAATTAATTGTTGTGATAGAACAATAAAATACTTTCACAAACGGATTGAGAGTCCTTATTAGCTGTCTTTTCATAGTGTGAGTTCGGTTATTATGCTAGTCCAAGGCATGCATCTGGTTAATGTTTTAATGTTCTGCTAATTCGAAACTCTAGTAGAAGAGGAATAGTGGTTGTAAAAGGCAAAGTTACATGATTTTATGTTTTAATAATTCGCTCCAGTAGTCCCTTTCATTTGAGGACCAAGTCCTGGGTAGTAGTGACAATTTGATTAGGCATTAGTTTATTGTTTTGTTAATTCACAAGCATGATCAAGTGGATATAGCACTTGGCATTAAGTGAAACTGTATAGCATGAATTTCAGATTAGTATATTGGTGACTTTGGGTTGAGAAGGACAATAGCACTAATAAATTGTGTTTGCCAGTAGTTCAGTAGGTAAACTGGGCCCTTAACTAGAATGCGACTGATCACTTTGAATAGGTGAATGTCGATTTTCCTTATTACAATTGTTGAATACGTTTTGAATAACTTGAAGTGGTCTCAGAAGTGTTTGTTTAAATTGATTGCCGGACAGTTTTGGGCCAGCGTTATCACAGACGTCTCAAGTCTCGTTTGAAATATGTATCCGTGTGGATCTAAGCCCAGGCTGGTGAATAGCTTACCCATATGCGTATTTAGGTTCTGATTTTAAACAAGATGTGTTCAGGACCTAGTTATAATAGTTCTTAAACAATATTAATTAACTAGGATCCTTTCTTTTATTTTAGAGACAATAAAATTAGAAAATCATAGTTGCTCTTAGATTTGCCTTTTAAAATGAGACGAGCCTCGCCTAATCAAACACACAATTTGCGGGGCCCTCATGAATGTATATATTAAAAAATACGTAGACTTCGGGATGTGCCGTTTAGCGAATTGCACGGCCTTCCCCAAATAATAAACGTGTTAGACTCTTTAGGCGCGTGTTAATAATAACACTTCCTTAAACTCGGGTGCACATTTATGTGATCCAAATCCAAATCTCAACGATGTTAAAATATGTCAAAATTACGGGTGTATTTATGTGACGTGGTTCGAGACGTGTTTTATTAACGTTGCAATTTTTCTCTAAAAAATAAATAAAAGTAGTAAAAAATTAAAATTTGCACATATGTTCATAATTGTTTAAAATCAGATAATAGGCCAAATATAACAGTTGAGCGACCGTGCTAGAACCAAGGACCTAGGGAATGCCTAACACCTTCTCCCGGGTTAATAGAATTCCTTACCCGAATTTCTGGTTCACGGACTGTTAAACAGAGTCATTCATTTCCTCGATTCAGGATTTTAAACTGGTGACTTGGGACACCATAAATCTCCCAAGTGGTGACTCTGAAGCTCTTAGTAAAATAAATCCCGTTTCGATTGTCACTTCAAGTTGGAAATAACTCCCTTTATTATACTCCTTTCCGGGGGTGTAGTAGGTAAAAAGGAGGTGTGATACAAACAACTACATAAATATGCACTCTCTCTCAAGCACATACATAATAAATAGGAATTACTAATTGAAGATCCTTTCAATTAACCAAAATCAAAACGTAGTTGAACAAATAGAGATTAACAGCCAACTCAAAACTATATTAATATAACCACCGATTCATCCCCAACGGGTTTCACCAAAACCTTAGATAACAAATTATCTATTCATAATAGTAAGTAAAACTACAATACTAAAAATCATAACCAACAATGAAAAATAGGAAGAGGAAGGAAAAACTTGTTGAAGAATTCCCCGCCTTGCTCTCAATGTATTCTTGCCTCCTTAGGTCTAATTTGTGTCCAAAATATGTCCCCTCTTTTGTTTTTGGCCGGCCTCCTACGTTTAATATAGGGTTTAGGGCTTAAAATCCCATGTTCTGCACTTTGTTCCCTGAAATTTACGTGTCCTGCCACGGTCCCACCGCGGTTACGCCAGAACCGCGGCCAGAATGGTCCTCTGAATCTTTGGTAATATTCTGCCGCGGTCTTACCGTAATAACGGTTTTCACCATGTTCTGTTTAGAATTTCGAAAAACATAAAACATAAAAGTTGTAGCCCCTTGAGTTATCTTTCCAACCATATATTGTGGAGCCCAAATGGAGTTTTGAGTAAAATTGTATGTCTATTTTACAAGACAATGCGCAATATGCCTCCTCGAGTCTTCGTTCGTACTTATTATCAAATTTGACCCCCGAATACGATCCCGGCTTAATTACTTGGGCTTTTACTCAGACTTCAAAGCTCCAAATCATTTGAACTCATTCCATAACATCTATATAGCTCGGAATCACTCCTACAAGGCATAAAACACACTGTTAGTGCAAAACACTAGCGATTAAAGTTCAAACTCAACTAAAGTACAGTAAATTAGAGTGTAATAATCGACTAAAATACGTAATTATAGCCTATCATCACAAAGCTGTCACGCATGGCTTTATTGAAAAGCTATGGAACAACTTTTGTTTTTTATTATGAACATTCGAGGTGCTGGAAACAATTCACACACAGTGGTTTTTATTATTCATGATCGAGGATCATGGGTGATCACATGCCCATTGAGTGCTTGGGTGTAGTTCTTAGTACAGTGGCATGCGACATGGAAGTATACAAAGGAAATATTTGGCCATGCTGGGCAGCAGGCTTCACATCCTGTGCATGTGCTATTGCAATTATTTGCATAATGCACGTGAAGTCTTATTATTCAGTAGGCATTGAATACAACAGACGACTACATTGGCTTCACAATCTGGACAATGGCAATGAACTCTTTAAAGACCTGGGCTATTCTTGCAAATGCTACAAATGCAAGCAGATGGGAATATCAATTTGTAATGAATTTACAAGGCCATACGACTTCAAGAAGTACAAGACAACGACTACTTGTTACAACAAACTGAAGCTAACAATGCGGACCAAATCTCCAATTTTTTATGCTCATTATGCAATGCTTGTTTTTAATTTCAATGATTATAATAGATCAAATGTGATATCAATGTGGAGTTTCAAACTCAATATTGATAATATGACTAATGTAATCATCAAAGTTTATTTTTTTCATTATTTTAGACCACCAGACACTGTAATTTTGTTTTTTGGATTTTTATATATAAAAAACTAGTCCTAGGCACTTGCCTAGCGAATTGCCAAAAAAAAAACTCTAGGTCTCTATGCCGCATGCTTGAATAGGACTTTTGGAGGCTCAGAGTCGTCTTCAAACGCTCTTGAATCAACTTAACTTTCTCTATAGTCTAATATACCAAATTTGGTCCCAACAACTCCTCTTCGCCAACTTTGAACCAACCAATTGGCGATCTATATCTTTGCCCATACATAGTCTCTCACAGTGCTATCTTGATACTAGAATGGTAGGTGTTATTATTAGCAAGGTCAACGAGAGGTATGTGATCATCCCAATTACTTTAATATTAAGGACATATCCTCAACTTTTTGAATAATGCGCTCTGCCTGGCCATCTTTATGAGGATGAAAAACTTGTGCCTAATCCTTTCTGAAAGAACTTCTAAAACTTCATTTTAAACTGAGCACCACAATCCCAATTAACGGACCACGGAGTCTTATGCAATCAGACAATTTCTCAAATGTACAACTTGGTATAATCTTCTACTGAATCTGCAGTTTTTGCTGGCCAGAAATGTGCTGACTTGGTAAGTGATTTACAATCACCCAATCAAATGAAACTTTCAAGATGAGCAAGAATCCTATTATAAACTCCATATTTACGATCACCACTCAAAATATATGTATTCTGTGATAAAACGCTAGGCTTTCTGCTGCTCGACTTTCACTTACAGACAATTTAGACAATTGGCCGAAAGTCTACGACGTTCTTTTTCATGTCGTTCAACCAATAAATCTCCTTGGTCATTATGCATATTTGGGGAACCTGGATGGAAAGAATACCTTGAATTACGGGCTTCTAACATGATCTTCCTCTTTAAGTCCATCTATGTCTAGAACACATAATCTGTCTTGGTACCTCAGAGTACCATCATCTCCCCCTTGATTAAAAGCCATCATCTTATGCCTGTGAATCCCCTCTTTCAGCTACAACAAGTAGGGATCATCAAACTATTTCTCCCTCACTTAGGCTACTAAGGAGGAACAAGCCATATTCTAGACAACAGCTCTACTATCTTTGGAGTACGCAAATTGAAGTCCTAGCTAGGCTAAGGGGTGAACTTCTTTCACCAGAGTTCTCGTATCTACCTCAATCATGAGTTATACTTCCCACACTTGATTATCTTTTTAAGCATTTCCTGAAAGCACTTATAGAATTGTTGTGACCTAAGTCTTTGACATGCACTCTAAATTTTAGAATCTCGTGCAATGGCACTACCCTCGTAACACATACATAAGCATGATTTTATAGCTTTTCTGTGATCACTTTATCATCAATAACTAAGCTCTGTGATCATTCTACTCACTTTGTGGTTCTTACACATGCTAGACATAATCCCTATGGTAATTATACAAATTTTCCCTCATTACCGAACTGATTTTGCTTTTTCATATCCCATGCTAACTATTAGGGTATCAAATATCTAATTGGACGTACTGAAAAATTTCACATCACCCCTTAGACCAAATGTCTTATACTTGTGGATCCTTCTCTTTTTTTGGGATCCAAATAACTTTCCTTATTTTCCGCAATTCTTCGCACTCTATGTCAATAACGACTCATCTTCCAACTTACTTCTGAGCTAGGAAAAACAAAATTATTCACATAACGGAAAGCTACTATATTCACAAATATCATACACAATCTTAATAACTTAACTCTTCTCTCACTTTCAATCTTGAGGAAACCCCTTTTCGATAACTCTTAAAGGCTATTCTTCTGTAGTTTGCTCTCTCACTGCATAGCTAATTTTTTTCCACTATCGCTATACTTTGGGTTTAACTTAAACTCTTTGGGTTCTAACACGTGTTTGGTATTTTCTTCTCCTACTTGAATAACTAAAATGAAGCAGAATGTTACTCCTAACTTCCCTCATCATCTGACCCTATTCTACGGTCGCATACTATCTCTTTTTTTTTCTAAACTATGTGCGTAGATCACACTTAGGGAATTCATATGTCTTAAATAAAATTAGAATATCTAATCCCAAACTTTCTATATAATACAAAATCATATCATACTATAAACATCTGTGGTAATCACTTAGTCACATAACTTAAAGGGAATTGTCATATCCTTTATCTCACAATACTATTTGCTTCTTATAGCAACTTACTAACATGGTACTTCTGGCTTTGATTTGAATAAATATGAACTAATTAAAACCTCTCCCAGAAATTCATTATTGGCTGCTCTTGGTTCTTATTCCATACATCATATCTTCTAGTCATTTGCATGATCACATCTTTAGTAATAACAAACATTTCTGACTCCTAGGTATTTTACCCTTAGGCTCTTTTCTGTCCAAAGCTATAGTGACCAATGTTGGGGTCTGACATCTGAATTATCATCATCCAACTTGTGGCTCCATTTTCAAGAATTAAAAGAAATTGTTCTCTGAGGTAAAACACATACGATTACCATACACAAACTTATCCTTCAGAGTATACCAGTATCTGATAAATCACTTACTGCACCATCCAGCGATTCTTGGGTCTTAATCTGGACCTCAAACATGTGAAGATTTAGCTATAACCACTATTACTTACATTTTCTTTGAGAACCCATATGCATCACTGTATACTCACAAGTCACCATAAATTTTGATACACTGAAAATTGGATATTTCGTAAAAATATAACTGAATACTGGCATACTGAATAACCATAAACTTGCTAACTGACAGACTGTATAACTGGTAACTAAGATAAACTGATAACCATAAAATATGATAACTGCTTTTGTACTTTCTGATAAGGTTATGCCCTAATCTGTACTACTATCCATTGCACCCCACTTTCAACATCCTCTCAAGTCTCATTTGTTACTAACTTGTACTCCATAATTATATCCCAATAGGAAATCATCCTCTCTAGAACCTTGGGTTTTTCTTGACCGTCGCTTGGGCATTCAATACGTCAGGAATTCGATAGGAAGTGAAGGTTACCTATTGCTCTAACCTTCATGGAACGATTTAGAGTAGAAAGAAATGAGACAGTCCTGGATGTCTTGGTAGTTAACTGTTTATATGAGTGGCTGGCACACACATATAAAGGAAACTCCACTAGACACGACTTCATAGACTCCCTAGGACTCTTGAACCTAGTGCTCTGATACCAAGATTTGTCACACCCCAAACCTGGGCCTGGATGTAACTCGGCACTCGATGCCTGACTACATGTGACCGAGCGAACTAACTGGCTGGATGAATCAACATGTGATATCATAACATACTGAATGCGGAAGATAAACTAACATATGCTGATATACTAAAAGTCTGGATGATATAAATCAAAGTGCGAAAATACTAATACAATTCTGAAACATATATGTAGCCAATATTGCTTAACATGAAAAGCATGAGACTCTGTCTAACTGTTACTCTAGTCTATGAAGCCTCCATTAAAGTACTGAAAACACTAATAATTTGTAAATACTGAAAGGCTGTAAAGTAATGATAATGCCCCAAAAGAACTGGGGATCACCAAATAGGTGGTACGAGAATCCTAGCGCTCTACATCGTCGACCTGTAAATCATTACCTGCATTGTGAGATGCAGGCCTCGGGCAAAAGGGACGATAGTACATTTGAATTGTACTGGTATGTAAAGCAACTGAAAGAAAGAATTATAAATGCTGAAACTGAAACTAAGATGATTAACTGAGAATTTATAATTGATAACTGAAATAATAACTATTGAAACTGAAACTGAAATGATAACTGATAACTAATAACTAAACTGATAACTGGGAACTGAACTGATAACTGGTAATTGATATGATAACTGATAACTGAAAGCTAACTAATAATTGAACTGAAAGGAAGTAAGGATATGAATACTCCCTCTTCTGAATGATGAACAACCTGTTTATCTGAATAGTAAACTGCGGCCTCATACCCAATATATATATGTGAACAAACTGCGGCCTCAGGCCCAAGTATATGTATACATAACTGCGACCTCAGGTCTAAAATGCATCAAGCATAAACTGCAGCCTCAGGACCAAAGATGCATAAAACATAAACTGCAGCCTCAGGGCCAAAATGCATAAAGCATAAACGGCAGCCTCAGGCCCAAAGATGCATAAAGCATAATCTATAGCCTCAAGCCCAAATACAGGTGTTCAACAATCAGGGATTTAAAATTAGGAACTGAGAATCATATTGCAATACATGATAATAAAATACTGAAACACACTGAGTCACATGATATTGGAATACTAGATCATACTGAGTTACATAATACTAGAATACTGAATAGGACTAGACTGAGGCATGTATTCTTAAACTGATTATGAACACTGAAACTTCAACTGTTTATGACATGCTGAGTAAGTTATACTGATACTTAGGGACATCAAACCCAAGTCTATATTGAATACGAACTGAGCTCACAACGTTCATAATGAAAGTCATGAACGAGTTATAAAGCTAGAGAATAGAAGTTCTACAACTATTCAAGGAACTAGGCTTAACTATATTTCTGAGGCAATTGTGTCACGACCCCAACCCCGCTCGTGATGGCGCCCAACACACTACTAGGCAAACCCGACCAATTCCATAACCTTAACCATTTATATAACTCATGAATTACGTAACATGTATGAATTACTAAATCACAATACTGAATATCTGAAATAAAGTTAAAACATGCGGAAAGCCCAAGTAGAAGTACTACTACACAGCCCGAAGAATCCAGTGCCACAAGTCTGAGCCTCTAATATACTAGTGTCAAGCTACTACATAATATTCTGAAGAAATGCGGAATATAATAAATATGATAGATGGGAAGATCAGGACTGCAGACGTCATGCATCTACCTTGATGCTCCCGGATATGATGCTCGACAGAGAAAGTCTCACTCAGCCTCAGTGGGTGCACCTGAATCTGCACACATGGTGAAGGGAGTAAAGTGAGTACTTCTAACTCAGTGAATAACAAACATAAATAAAGGCTGGGAATAAGAAATCCTGAATAGGCACAAAGTAATTCCATAAATACAGCAACTTGAACCCAGCAGTAAAAATAAGTAAATCAATGAAAACAATTATGGAAATACCATAACAGATAAATAAGTAAATGACAATCAAATATGCAATGCAAAACATAAATCGGTACTCTCCATTACCCGCTGCGGCGTGCAACCCGCTCCATTTATTTATCGTCGACGGCGCTCACTGGCAGACTCCAGGAGGGGCCCCTTACGGCCCAAGCACAATAATAAGCCATCTTGTGGCATCAACTAGGCCCTTGGCCTCAAGTCAATATCAATATAGTACCGCTGCGGTGCGCAACCCGATCCCATACTCAGTCCAAAATCACATAAGCCCCTCGGGCACAGCAACACACAAATATTCAGCCCAAACTTCCTTTAAAATATTAATTCAGTTTCAAATGAAAGAAAAAGGTGGCTGAGTTTACAAAACTGTATTAAAACCAGCACCGAGTTCATTAATACGTAAAAATGGTAAGAGACCAGTAATAACAATCCTTGAAGGATTAAATCAATTGGCACGATGCCCAAATATAGCAAGCAACTCAAATTATAATGATAATAAATGAATTTCAGTCAAATATGCAGTATATTCATCTATCGGGACGGACCAAGTCACAATCCCCAACGGTGCTCTATCCCACGCTCGCTACCCGGTGTGCAAGTCACCTCAATTTAGCACTACGATGTGCAAATACGGGGTTTCAAACCCTCAGAGCATCATTTACATCTATTACTCACCTCGCTACCCGACGTGCAAGTCACCTCAATCCTAGCTCGTTATGCCCTTGCCTCTCAAATCGACCTCCTCGTGCGCCAAATCTGATCAAAACCACAACGAATACATCACAATGTGCTAATAGAACAATACCCAATCGAAAATAATCGAAAAATAGCGAAAATCTCGAAATTAGCAAAACCCGAGCCCCGGACCCACTTCTTAAAATTCAGAAAATTTAACATCATCGGATTCCTTATCCCGCCACGAGTCTATACATATAAAAATTACCAAAATCGGAGTCCAAATGACCCCTCAAATCTCCATTTTTAACTCTCTTAAGTTTCAAACCCTAACCTCCATTCTTAACCCTTGGTTCCTTAATTTTTCAGTCTAAATTCATATATTTGCACCATAAAATCGTGGTTTAAGTTCAAGAATCCTTACCTTATCGAAACCCCTTGAAACCCACTTCAAAATCGCCCATAATACTCCAAGTCCGAAGTGAAAATGCCTAACTCTTTCAAAAATTTGCGAAGATGGAATTAAATGCCTCTGCCCTGTTACTTCCGCTTCTGCTGCCCCATTTCCGCTTATGCGGAACCGCTTCTGCGGTCACAACTTCCGCTTCTGCGGAATTCACTTAAAGCTCTTGGCCGCTTCTACTTTCCCTTCAGCCGCATCTGTAGCTCCGCAGGTGGGGCTCCCTGTCCGCATCTGCGGTCCAGCCTAACATCCACCTTTTCACTTCTGCGGCTCCCACGCCGCACATGCGGTACCTCACCTGCGACTCCTTTTCCGCAGGTGCAGAAATACCAGAAGCAACACATGTTCTGCAATATTACAAGTCCAAAACTCCCCGATCGCCATCCAAAATCACCCCGAGGCCCCCGGGACCTCAACCAAAAATACCAATACCTCCTATAACTTCATTCGAACTTTTCCAATCATTAAAACACCTCAAACAACACTAAAACCATCATTTCTCATCGAATCCAAGCCTAAGTTCTTTAAAAGCTTCCGAAATACGCATTCGATCAAAAACCCAACCAAAATACCTCTGAATAATCTGAAATGTTTCACACACATCCTAAATCACCTAACGAAGCTACTACAACTCTCGAAATTCCATTCCGACCCTCGGATTAAATTTTCACCTATCAACCGGAATTCGCCAAAATACTAACTTTGCCAATTCAAGCCTAATTCTACACCGGACCTCCAAAATCACTCCCGATCACACTCCTAGGTCACAAATCATCCCCCGAAGCCAACCAAATCATCGGAATCCACATCCGAGTCTCCTACCATATAAGTCAACATCCGGTTGACCTTTCCAAAACAAGCCTTCCTTAAAGAGACTAAGTGTCTCTTTTCATTCTAAAACTGATCAAAATCAACTCGTTCACACCCAACACTAATAATGAAGCATAAAGAAGCAGAAAATGGGGGAAACGAGGCGGTAACTCATGTGACGACGGGTCAGGTCGTCACATCCTCCCCAACTTAAACAGATGCTCGTCCTCGAGCGAGTCAAGAAACATACCTGAAGCCTCAAATAGGTGAGGATATCTGCTCCGCATCTCCCAGGTAGCCTCCTCCATGGGCCTACCTCTCCACTGCACTTTTACCGAAGCAACATCCTTTGACCTAAACTTCCAAACTTGACAATCCAATATGGCTGTTGGCTCGACATCATAAGTCAAGTCACCCTCCAGTTGAACTGTACTAAAATCCAGAACATGGGACGGGTCCCCAATGTACTTCCAGAGCATAGAAACATGAAAATTGGATGCACGCCCGACAAGGTGGGTGGCAAGACAAGCTCATAAGCCACCTCCTCAATCCTTCTAAGTACCTCAAACGGCCCAATGAACCGCAAACTCAATTTCCCTTTCTTTCTGAATCTCATAACACCCTTTGTGGGTAAAACTTTTAGCAAGACCTTCTCACCAATCATATAGGACACATCTAGGACCTTCCTCTCCGCATAACTCTTCTGCCTCGACTGCGATGTACGGAGTCTCTCCTGAATCACTTTCACCTTCTCCAATGCATCCTGAACCAAATCTGTACCCAACAATCTAGCCTCACCGAGCTCGAACCAACCAACTGGAGATCTACACCGCCTCATATACAAGGCCTCATACGGTGCCATCTGAATATTGGACTGATAGTTGTTGTTGTAGGCAAACTCTGCAAGCGATAAAAACCGATCCCATGACCTCCAAAATCAATAACACATGCGCGTAGCATATCCTCCAATATATGAATGGTGTGCTCGAACTGTCCGTCCGTTTGAGGGTGAAAGGTTGTGCTCAACTGTACCTGAGTACCCAACTCTCGCTGAACAGCCTGCCAAAACTGAGCGGTGAATTGAGTGCCCCGATCTGATATGATGGAAACTGGGACACAATCTCTCGAATATAAATCTCTGCCAGCCGCTCTGAAGAATAAGTAGTACATACCGGAATGAAGTGCGCGGACTTGGTTAGCCTGTCTACAATCACCCAAATAGCATCAAATTTATTCAAAGTCCGTGGGAGTCCAGTAACAAAATCCATAGTAATTTTCTCCCACTTCCACTCAAGAATAACCATCTGCTGATGCAAGCCACCCAGTCTCTGATGCTCATATTTCACCTGCTGACAATTAAGACACCGGGCTACATACTCCACAATATCTCTTTTCATCCTCTGCCACCAATAGTGATGTCTAAGATCCTGATACATCTTCGCGGCACCTGGATGAATGGAATACCGCGAGCTATGGGCCTCCTCCAATATCAACTCCCGAAGCCCATCCATATTGGGCACGTAAATTCGGCCCTGCATCCTCAACACACCATCATTTCCAATGGTCACATCCCTGGCATCATCATGCTGAACCCTGTCCTTAAGGACAAGCAAATGTAGATCCTCATACTGACACTCTCTGATGCGGTCATACAAGGAAGACCGAGAAACCACACAAGCCAACACCCGACTAGGCTCTGAAATATCTAGTCTCACAAACCGATTGCCCAAGGCCTGAACATCAACTGCAAATGGACTCTCCTCAACTGGAATGTACGCCAAGCTCCCCATACTCACCGCCTTTCGGCTCATAGCATCGGCCACTACATTGGCCTTCCCCGGGTGATACAGAATAGTAATATCATAATCCTTCAATAACTTTAGCCATCTCCGCTGCCTCAAATTAAGATCCTTCTGCTTGAACAGATGCTGAAGACTGCAATGATCAGTGAATACCTCACAAGATACACCGTATAAGTAATGCCTCCAAATCTTCAATGCATGGACTATAGCAGATTACTCCAAATCATGAACGGGGTAGTTCTGCTCATGGGGCTTCAACTGACGAGAAGCATAAGTAATAATTCTACCCTCCTGCATCAAAACACAACCAATCCCAACTCTAGAAGCATCGCAATATACCGTATATGAACCAAAAGTTGACGGTAAAACCAATATTGGAGTTGTGGTCAAAGTTGTCTTGAGCTTCTAAAAGCTATCCTCACACTTGTCCAACCATATAAATGAAACACCCTTCTGAGTCAACTTAGTCAAGGGCGATGCAATAGAGGAAAAACCCCGAACAAACCGGCGATAATAGCCTGCCAAACCAAGGAAACTACGAATCTCCGTGGCTGAGGACGGTCTAGGCCAACTCTGCACCGCCTCTATCTTCTTTGGGTCAACCTGAATACCCTCGATGTACACCACGTGTCCCAAGAAAGCCATTGAGCCGAGCCAGAACTCACACTTGGAGAATTTTGCGTAAAGCCTCTCCTCCCTCAATCTCTGTAATACAACTCATAAATGTTGTGCGTGATCCTCTTGAATGCACGAGTACACCAGAATATCATCAATGAACAGTATGAAAAATGAATCCAGATAAGGCCAAAATACACTGTTCATCAGATGCATGAACGCTACTGGGGAATTGGTCAGCCCGAAAGACATGACAAGAAACTCATAATGACCATATCTAGTCCTGAAAGCAGTCTTATGAATATCTGAATCCCTGATCTTCAGCTGGTGAAAATCTGAACGGAAATCAATCTTGGAAAACACCCTCGCTCCCTGCAGTTGGTCAAACAAATCATCAATGCGAGGCAGGGGATACTTGTTCTTCACTGTTACTTTGTTCAATTGCCTATAGTCGATGCACATTCTCATTGTGCCATCCTTCTTCTTCATAAACAGAACTGGCGCACCCCAAGGTGACACACTAGGCCAAATGAATCCCTTATCTAGGAGTTCCTGAAGCTGCTCCTTCAATTCCTTCAACTCCACTGGTTCCATACGATATGGCAGAATAGAAATGGGCTGAGTTCCCAGTACCAGGTCAATATCAAAATCAATATCCATGTCCGACACCATGCCTGACAGGTCTGCAGGAAACACATTGGCAAACTAACTTACAACTGGAACAGAATCAATGCTAGGAGTCTCAACTCCCACATCTCTCACGAACGCCAAATAGGAAAGACAACCCTTCCCAACCATATGTTGGGCCTTCAAGAAAGAAATAACTCTACTAGGAACATAGTCAGTCACACCACGCCACTCGATCCGCGGTACACCCGGCATAGCCAAAGTGACTATCTTAGCATGACAATCCAGAATACCATGAAATAGAGATAACCAGTCCATGCCCAAAATAACATCGAAGTCCACTATGCTCAATAGTAATAAATCAACTCAGGTCTCCAGACTCCCAATATTCACCAAACATGACCGGTATACATGGTCTACAATAATAGTATCGCCCACCGGGGTAGATACATGAATAGGTAAAGCAAGACACCCTCGGGATGTACCCATATAATGACCAAAATATGAAGACACATATGAATAGGTAGAATCGGGATCAAATAATACTGAGGCATCTCTATGGCAGACTGAAACAATACTTGTAATGACGGCGTCTAAAGCAATGGTATTTGTCTTGCCCGGCATAGCATAAGAATGAGCCTGGCCACCGCCTGATCGATCTCCACCTCTGGGACGACCCCTGGCTGCCTGATCTCCACGCCTAGCTGGCTGGGCGGGTGATGAAGTAACTGGAGCAGAAGTCGAGGGCTGACCCCTCTACTGATGTTGTCTGCCATAAAGGCGAGGGCATTGCCTCCTCAAGTAACCAAACTCTTCGCACTCATAACAGCTGCCCGGTGCTGGAGATGGAGACTGAAGGGAACCCCTCACACCGGAGTGACTAGCAGATGCCCTCGGTGTAGAAGAAACCTGAACTAATGGGGCATGAGATGAACTCTGAACTGGGAGAGCGCTCAGTGAAGACTGACCCTGCTGGGGCCCATAATGACCACGGCCTGAAGATCCTCCACGATACTCTGGACGGGCCAACTGAGCAGACCTTAAAGAACGACCTCTACCCTATTGGAACTGGCCCCTTGAAGGAGCACCACTGTAATTGCTCGATCCACGAGGACTCTTGGCCTCCCTCTCCTCTCGTTCTCTACGGCGAATTGACTCGATCTCATGAGCGATATCCACCACCTCCTCAAACATAGCACCCAGTACTCTCTCTAGTCATCAGAATACGGAGATGGTAGTTAAGGCCATCCACAAATCTCCTAATCCTCTCACGGTCTGATGGAACCATCCAAGTAGAATGACGGGCCAACTGTGAAAACCTCATCTCATACTGAATCACTGTCATATCCCCCTGTGTCAACCACTCAAACTGCTTACGCAGCTCCTCCCTACGGGACTGAGGTACATACTTCTCCAGAAAAAGGGCGGAGAACTGCTGCCAAGTCAGAGGTGCTGCACATGCAGGCCTACGCCTCTCAAAGTCCTCCCACCAAGTAAGAGCATCCCCGAGAACTGAAACATAGTAAATTCCACACCACTCGACTCAAGGATCCCTGCCGTACGGAGCATATGCTGACACCTATCAAGAAACCCTAGGCATCCTTGCCCTCAGCTCCACTGAACGTCAGAGGTTGGAGCCTACCGAACCTCTCAAGACGACGCTGCTCATCGTCTGGCATAGCTGGAACCACGAAGCCCTTGCAACCTGCAGAGCTGGAGGTGACTCAGGTGTCTGTAGTCCCTGCACCACCTGCTCAGATGTGCGAGCAGCGGGGGTCTGATTTCCTCCCCCGGCCTGTGAAGTAGCTGCTGCTGCAGTGGTGGCTGAAACAGCCTGAGCCAGGCCAGTGCAGACTGATAATATCTGTGCCAAGGTCTCTTGATGACCCGGAATCACAATGGGCACAGCTGGTGCCTGAACTGGTACTGCTGGAATATCCACAGCTGGAACCTGATCCTGAACTGGGGCAACTAGTGGATCAGCAGGTACTGCCCCGGCTGCTCTGCCTCTGCCACGACCACGACTGCATCCACAGCCTCTGGCAGCCTCAGTAGGTGGCACTAGTGGTCGTCTGTCACGTCCGGTAGCTCGCGTCCTCCATTTGTGAGAGAATAGAATAATAGAAGTTTAGTTCTCAGCTTAATAAAGTCGCACGACAAGAGTTTCAAGAATTTAAAGTTTTCCTAAAGGTTCTGCAACCTCTTGAGAATAAGTACAGGCGTCTCCGTACCGATACACGAGACTCTACCAACCATCTCATGACTCGCGACACCAAGTACCCTAGGCTCTGATACCAACATATCACGACCCCAACCCCGGTCGTGATGGCGCCCAACACACTGCTAGTCAAGCCCGACCAATTCCATAACCTTAACCATTTATATAACTCATGAATTACTTAACATGGATGAATTACTAAATCACATTACTGAATATCTGAAATAAAGTTAAAACATGCGGAAAACCCAAGTAAAAGTACTACTACACAGCCCGAAGAATCCGGTGTCACAAGTATGAGCCTCTAATATATGAGTGTCAACCTACTACATAATATTCTGAAGAAATGCGTAATATACTAAATAGGATAGATGGGAAGATTAGGACTGCGGACGTCATGCAGCTACCTTGATGCTCCCGAATATGATGCTCGACAGAGAAAGCCTTACTCAGCCTCAGTGGGTGCACCTGAATCAGCACACAAGGTGCAAGGAGTAAAGTGAGTACTTCCAACTTAGTGAGTAATAAACATAAATAAAGGCTGAGAATAAGAAATCCTGAATAGGCACAAAGTAATTCTATAAATACAGCAACTTGAACCCAGCAGTACAAATCAGTAAATCAATGAAAACAATTATGGAAATACCACAACAGATAAATAAGTAAATGACAATCAAATATGCAATGCAACACATAAACCGGTACTCTCTAGTACCCGTTGCGGCGTGCAACCCGCTCCATTTATTTATCGTCAACGGCGCTCACTGGGGGTGTGCAGACTCCGGGAGGGCCCCCTTACGGCCCAAGCACAATAATAAGCCATCTCGTGGCATCAACTTGGCCCTTGGCCTCAAGTCAATATCAATATAGTACCGCTGCGGTGCGCAGCCCGATCCCATACTCAGTCCAAAATCACATAAGCCCCTCGTGCAAAACAATATACAAATATTCAGGCCAAACTTCCTTTAAAATATTAATTAAGTTTCAAGTGAAATAAAAAGGTGGCTGAATTTACAAAACAATATTAAAACCAGGACTGAGTTCATTAATATATAAAAATGGTAAGAGACTAGTAATAACAATCCTTGAAGGATTAAATCAATTGGCATGAAGCCCAAATATAGCAAGCAGCTCAAATTATAATGATAATAAATGAATTTCAGTCAAATACACAATATATTCATCTACCGGGACGGACCAAGTCACAATCCCCAATAGTGCTCTACCCCACGCTCGCTACCCGGCGTGCAAGTCACCTCAATATAGCACTACGATGTGCAAATAGGGGGTTTCAAACCCTCAGAGCATCATTTACATCCATTACTCACCTCAAGTCGGCCAAAATCCTAGCTCGCTATGCCCTTGCCTCTCAAATCGACCTCCTCGTGCGCCGAATCTGATCAAAACCACAACGAATACATCACAATGTGCCAATGGAACATTACCCAATCGAAAACAATTGAAAAATAGCGAAAGTCTCGGAATTAGCAAAACCCGAGCCCCGAGCCCACTTCTCAAAAATCAGAAAATTTAACATCATCAGATTCCTTATCCCGTCACGATTCTATACATATAAAAATTATCAAAATCGGAGTCCAAATGACCCCTCACATCCCCATTTTTAAATCTCTTAAGTTTCAAACCCTAACCTCCATTTTTAACCCTTGATTCCTTAATTTTTCAGTCTAAATTCATGTATTCTTTAAGTTCAAGAATACTTACCTTATCAAAACCCCTTGAAACCCACTTCAAAATCGCCTACAATACTCCAAGTCCGAATTGAAAATGTCTAACTATTTCAAAAATTCGCGAAGATGGAATTAAATGCCTCTGCCCAGTTACTTCTGCTTCTGCGGTCCCGTTTCCGCTTATGCGGAACTGCTTCTGCGGAATTCACTTAAAGCTCTTGGCCGCTTATGCGGTTCCTTCAGCCGCATCTGCGGCTCCGCAGGTGCGGCTCCCTATCCGCATCTACGGTCCAGCCTAACATCCACCTTTTCGCTTCTACGGATCCCACGCCGCACATGCGGTACCGCACCTGCGAATTCTTTTCCGCAGGTGCGGAAATACCAGAAGCAGCACAGGTTATGCAATGTTACAAGTCCAAAACTCCCCGATCGCCATCCGAAATCACCACGAGGCCCCCGGGACCTCAACCAAAAATACCAATACCTCCTATAACATCATTCAAACTTGTTCCAATCATTAAAACACCTCAAACTACACTAAAACCATCATTTCTTATCGAATTCATGCCTAAGTTCTTTAAAAGCTTTCGAAATACGCATTCGATCAAAAACCCAACCAAAACACCTCCGAATAACCTGAAATTTTGCACACACATCCCAAATGACCTAACAAAGCTACTGCAGCTCTCAGAATTCCATTCCGACCCTCGGATCAAATTTTTACCTATCAACCGGAATTCGCCAAAATACTAACTTCACCAATTCAAGCCTAATTCTACACTGAACCTCCAAAATCACTCCCGATCACACTCATAGGTCACAAATCATCCCTCGATGCTAACCAAATCATCAGAACCCACATACGAGCCTCCTAGCATATAAGTCAATGTCCGGCTGACTTTTCCAAAACAAGCCTTCCTTAAAGAGACTAAGTGTCTCTTTTCCTTCTAAAACCAACTAAAATCAACTCGTTCACACCCAACACTAATAATGAATCATAAAGGAGTAGAAAATGGGGGAAATGGGGCGATAACTCATGTGACGGCGGGTCGGATCGACACAAATTGGTAACATCGTAAAAAAAAACGTAGTGTAGGGAGATTCATTAAAATTACCAAACATAGAGAGTTAGCCTCACATACCTTAACTTTCTACTCTTGAGCGAAATACAACATTTTCCAACCCTTTCAACTACAATCTATATCAATACAAGTTAAAGGGATTCAATATTAGCAATAATCATCATGTTTTGGTCACTTAAGCATTTTCTCAAACACTTGGTGGCATAAAGCTTCATAGTCTTTACTAATGGTGTCTCTACACCCAATAACCCATACTCTTGCTCCTAGATAAATTCTAAAGTCTCAAACGGTTAAAATGAACATCATTCTTTATCACCCATAAGGTAAATAATACCATTAACCAATAATCAACAATCAACAACCCAAATCTATAATCCGTTCATGCTTTCCTAAACCCATCAACTCATATCTCGTGAACGTGTAGTCTACAATCATTAATCCAACGCTATAATCAATTAAAGGGTGAAGATATTACCTTCTTGACGTTCAATCTTCTTGAATTTGAGTTCTAGGGTTCCTTCTCTCAACAACAATGCCCCAATCGAATATCTAATGATATGGAGGGTTTACCCATGTTAATAAGATGTTGGGAAATTTAAATTAACTAAGAATCACCATTAGAACTTACCTTGGGTGGTGGAAAGACCCTTAAGGAGTTAGGTTTTTGAGAGTTCCCCTTTCTAGAGGAAGTTTTTATGTTTTGGGGCTCTGGGGGACGAAATATAGCTTTAAAATGACCCCCCACGAGCGCGACCTCTGGAGACCTGCCCACGCTACTGACCACGCAAAACGGCAGTAACACTGCCTCAAAATTAGCGCGGTCGCGCTATGGGCGCGGTCGTGCTATGGGTGCGCATATCGCATATTGTTCTGTAAAACGTGCGTAACGTTTTGCATAGAAATCCGTTCGGGCCCCATAATATATCGTTGGAAATCTATTTCAAAGGCCTACAACTTTAATTCTTTGAGTTTTCCCAAATTCCTTACATTTTTTCACTAAACACTTCTGGAAAACGGACCTTTTGCAAACATAGTCGATTTTGTCGAATCTTATGCACCTCACTTTCCATCTTGATTTTGAAACTACTATTTCCACCCATAATCATCCCGATAGGACTTCATATGTCTAAAATATCAAATTAATACCCATTTAACATATCCATACCTAGTCCAAAGGTTTCATGTATAGGTGGGAGTTTATGTTTATTCCAGCAATAGATTTATATGTCTCTTAGGTATATTCTTTTATCAACCAAAGGTATATTTCAGTTTTGTGAACGGGAAAATAAATTGAAAATTTTGAAAACTCAATTTCGAAATAAATTAAGAAACTTGTAAAATTTCATAGACAAACACATTTTGAAAGAAAAAAACAAATAAAGGAAATTATTTTTGTGGACTGACTTGTCCTATGCGAATTGGTTCTAATATTGCAGAAAAATATCATAATATTGATTTTATCAATTACCACTTATTAAATTGTTTAATAAAAAATCATTTTCTAATGAATATTTAGCAATTAATTAACTGCAGAAAATAAGCTTATTATATTTTTGTAGCTTTCATTTAACATTTTCATGGAAAAACTTGTACATTGACTTACTATCTATCACTCATTTGGAATTGTCCCTCTCTTTTCCTTCTTCACTAAAGACGCTATAAGTGTGATGTAGAAATAGGAAGGAACAAGTAGCCCCCTGTCACGACCCCAAATCTATCAAGGGTCGTGGTGGCGTCGGACACCGCTGTCAGGCAAGCCAACTGAAATACTTAATTAAATTCTTGTTCTAAAAATTTTGAAAACACTTCTTTTATATGATTAAAACAATACTCAGTATATTCCTCCGAATGACTAATGAAATATTTAAACAACTTTTAAAATTTCTGAATAAACCCAAATATATCCCAGAACCCGGTGTCACAAGTACAAGAGCAATTTTTAAGAAAAACCGAATAAAGTACAACAGCTGTCTGGAATACAATTGGACAGAAACTAAATAGAATCCTGAGAGAGACTATACTAGCTACGGGTTTTCTCGAGAAAACACAGCTCACCTAGTCTCCGTGTCAACCATGCCGCTATGCCACTAAGCCACTAGCTACACATAAACCTGTGCAACAAAAATGCACAGCAAGTGTAGTATGAGTACGAAATAACGTGTACTCAGCAAGTATCTCGTCTAATCTCGAAGAAGTAGAGATGAGAGGTCGACTTCAATACTTGCTAGTGATCAAATAATAATATAATAAAGATGTGAGGAAATTATGGAATTATATAGCAGTTCTAACTCACAAAGCCTGAAAACAGGTAAACACCTTTAACAAATAATAAAGGATTTTCAAGATTTATTTTTCATTATCTTTATCAATTTATGTCACACCATGAAAGGCAATATATACATTTAAAATTCTCAGGCAATCAATGTAAGCATGCGCATATCATGCCGAGGTCGACGGCCCGGTCCAACAGAAATGTAAAATGTGCACTGTCGAGGGTTGAACGACTCGAACCATAGATGCATCTATTACCCCGCTCGCGAACTATCCTGCGACGCGGTCAACATAAAATAAACAAACTCCTTGCTCGCAAATCATACATGCGACGCAGGTACACATAAAGATACATGCTCAAACAGTAAATTAAGAATTTATCGGGAAATATTTATCCAAATAAAAGCAAATTCTCTTTTAACAATTTAAGAAAAAGAAGTTTAATCATTTTAGAAATTCATTTGCTAATTCAATGTGATTTAAGAAATTTAAGCTTTCAATAAGTTTACAATTAATCCAAGTATAGCATACTTTTGGGTCCTAGACCACTCGGACAATAGCATAATAGTAGCTACGCACGGACTCTCGTCACCTCGGGCATACGTAGCCCCCCGCAAATAGGAGCACATAACCAATTAATTCACCTATTGGGACAATTCCCTCTTACAAGGTTAGAAAGAAGACTCACCTCGCTCCGAAGATCCATAACCGGCATTCCACGCCCTTCCGAAGACTCAAATCGATGCACAACGCTCCAAAACTAGCCAATAATTATGTAAATCCATTAATATATGCTAAGGTACTCATTATAATCCAATTTATAACAATTTCTAACCCCGATCAAAAAGTTGACAAAAATGCCCTCTGACCCACGTGCCCAGAATCTGAAATTTTTCAAAGATAAAGATTACCATGGCCTCATGAACACAAATATATTATTTTTTCTAAATTCCATACTCAAAATCGTGGTCAGAATCCAAGAATACTAGTTTTCTAGGTTTTCCCTCAAACCTGAAGTTTTCTACAATTTTCCAAGTCTAAATCCATATATAAACCTTGTATATACTTAAAACTAGTATAAATCACTTACCTCATGCTTGGTCATCAAAATGGCACTCCAAAATTGCTCCAAAATTGGCTCCCATGGAAGAAATGAGTGAAAATGAGCCAAACTTCGATTTTTAAAAGAAACCTCTTTGCCTCCAGCAGTTTCCGCATCTGCAGAAATTTGACCGCATCTGCGGTTACGAGAGCAACCAACACTTTTCTTGACACGAAAATGAGCATAACTGCCTCATACGATGTCCAAATTCGACGATTCTTTTTGCTATGGCTCCGAAATTATGATACGGATCTAATGGTTCAATAAAAACCTAATTTGGAGCTCATTTGCTTAATATGGTACCTCTTTATTTCCAAAGAAACAATGTTGAAACATCAAATAAGAGCGCGATACAACCCGAGACACCCCCGAGGCCCCCGGGATCCTAACCAATCACACCAACCAGTCCCAAATTGTATTACGGACTTGCTCGAGGCCTCAAATCACATCAAACAATGCTAAAATCATGAATCAACCCCCAATCCAAGCTTTATGAACTTAAGAACTTCCAACTTCTACTTTCGATGCTTAAACCTATCAAATCACGTCCGATTGACCTCAAATTTTGCACACAAATCATATTCGACATTACGGACCTACTCCAACTTTTGAAATTGGATTTTGACCCCGATATCAAAAAGTTCACTTCCGGTCAAACTTCTCAAAAACCTTCAAATTTCTATCTTTAGCCAAAAGGCTCCAAAATGACCTACGGACCTCCGAATTCACTTCCGATTGCGCTCCCAACTCCAGAATCACCATACGAA
This sequence comes from Nicotiana glauca, assembly GCA_026770625.1. NCBI lineage: Eukaryota > Viridiplantae > Streptophyta > Magnoliopsida > Solanales > Solanaceae > Nicotiana > Nicotiana glauca. The sequence continues at coordinate 128,692 of MU753624.1, forward strand.
GGTGCTCCCAGACTCGGAATCCCAAACGGACATCGATAACACTGAAATGCACTTCAAGCCAAACTTATGAAATTTCTTCCAAAATGCTAACTTCCACAATGGGCGCCAAAACACTCCCGGGTCATCCAAAACCCGATTCAGGCATACGCCCAAGTCTGGAATCATCATACAAACCTATTGGAACCTTCAAATCTCGATTCTGAGGTCGTTTACTTAAAAATCCAATCTTAGTTAATTCTTTCAACTTTAAGCTTCCGAAATGAGAATTCTTTTTCCAAATCAACTCTGAATTTCCCGAAATTCGATTCTGACCGCGCGTACAAGTCATGATACCTGAAATGAAGCTGCTCATGGCCTCTGACTGCTGAATGACGTGCTAGATCTCAAAACGACCGATCGGTTCGTTCCATTCTCTCCCACTTAAACATATATTCGTCCTCGAACGTGCTGAGAACTACACTGAAGTAGTCTGAAATCATGGTTTAACTTCTCATGCACCTTACCATGCTACCACAACTTAGTTGAGCACATTAGCTCGATAAATTCTGAAGATATTCCCTTTTATTCAAGCAAATAAGCCTTAGAACTCAATTCCAACATCCGAAATTCTATGTCTGACTTGTTTCCAACATACGATCACCATATCAATCACTACACGTTGTACCCAAACATGACTGCATAACTTTGTTGAATTCACACCTTGCATCACTTTACTCACCGGACCACAATAACATTTTGTGATCAACTTAGTTACAATTCCACGAATTTGATGCTCCCATTGCACCCCATGAGATACACAGGTCTTACTCTAACTCTTACAATACCGCCAAGACGGAAGAGATGTGCAGAAATTGTTAATGAACTATCGAACCAACCAATCATTAAGTCTATACTTCTGACAAGAAACATTAACACATCCTGAACTAAATAATGATCTTTGCTCCTTAATATATTTCACGTAATCAGATTGCACTGATCCTAAATCCAACAATCTCGTCTCACCCACTACGAACTACTCGGGAAATAAGCCATCCCGACATGACCAAAAGTCTCATATGATGCCATAATGTACCAATAGGCTACCAATTAGAATGCGATATAAAAAGGAAAATGGACTCTGAAAAGGAATTTCAATTACCCTGCTCGCAAATCATACATGCGACGCAGGCGCACAACTAATATGAGCTTCCTTCAGAAAATAGGAAACTGAACACAATAAACAAATATGGAGAACTGTACTGAACATTACACTATGTCGGCGCACAACCCGATCTGAGAAAAATAACCATGGCGGCGTGCCACCCGATCCACACAACATAGCCATTGCGGCGTGCCACCCGATCCAAATAACATACCCATGGCGGCGTGGTACCCGATCCACAGATGGAACTCACATAAGGAGATGCTCGTCGAGCTAAATTGCTTATTACAACAAAATACCGAATATCGGTCATAAACATGCTAAATGTATAATACCATTCCCTAGGGTGACATATAACGCTATAATCCACAAACTCGAGCACAACTGACGTGCGATATACGATTTGAATCTCAAGACCCATCCCGCTCATATAACCTCATCTATATGCAGAACCTCAACACATAAGAAATTCACCAAGCCGTCTCACAACCCCGACTACTCTCCAATAAGCAGCGCATTGCTGAAATAAACACAAGATATAGAGCCCATACTCATATTTAAATTCATTCACAAACCTCAAGCCGATGTTGATCATACCGAACTAGGCCAATGACCTTTCAAGGGTCCATAATCATACCTTTTTCCCATAACACATAAGAACCACCATCATAATCGGAGCAAACCTCCACAGTCCATAACCCAATAAACCGAGTGCCCTCCAGGCATAAATTCTCAAATTAATGATATTACTGCAATCCTCATACTTGGTTTAAATCTTAAATCAATCGACCGACTACATGCCACACTTATACAATCTTCATGTGGAACACACTCTCACAACCTTCCAAAACACATAACAGGTCCGCACATCTAAACCACCGGCCGCACTAATACTGAAAAGCGATCAAGAATCCCTAACCAGAATGCAAAGCCTTTTTCAAAAAACACCGATCTCATGTGACACTGATGACAATACCAACTTACTTTAAACATCTAAACTCCTTTCGTGCTCATCCGAGCTCGTGACATCCTTGTAAGCACTAAACTGCAACCTTGATCCATACTTCTAATTCGATACCACTCACTGCACCCAACATGCCAATAAAAGCTTTTCACTGGACCCACTTCAGGAGAAACATAGCAACACACAGGTAAATTCTTATAATCGTAGAATATGCAAACATCTAAGTAGTGGTCTAAGCCACCATAGCCCTTCCGGAATCCGCTTCCACATAACCAGCCATAACAGTAGAATGCTTCTGAATAACATCAATTACGGTGGCCGACAAGCCTCACATGTACCGCCACAAATCACATGCATACTTTGATCACGCTGAAGGAACTGATCTCTACCACCAATACACCAACTCAATTATGGTTAACCAATATATCTTCTTTCGATTTACCCTGATTGCCTTAGTAATAACAATAACTCATTTCAACATATAACACACTCCATCCGCACTCACCCCGAGTGACCTTGAACCACGAGACCATGCTATCTCAAATCACATAAACCATTTCATACCTTCCTTGTGCGCACATTCGCACCCACAACCGATATACCCATTCTGCTAATCCTTCTACGAATCCAAAGTACTTTCTCATTTTCCTCTCAAATGCTACACTGCAAGTCAAAACATCATAGAACATTCTGGGTATCTACTCAAAAGCTGTTGCAAAAGCTTGATTCTCAACTGCACCCATAGGCTTAAAATCATTAGGCACTATACATTACCTCTTTTGAATCCATTAGGACCGTTGCTGAGAGCCACCCGCTCTGACTTGGCCCCGAATTTAATCTACTATAAGAATCTTCTATCACAAGAATACCTTCTCGACGAAGCACCCGACATAACCACTTCCCTTGAAACCCGTATCTATAAAAGGCATAAATCCAGAATCCTTCCCCAAGTCTGAACATGAGCCAATAAGGCCAACCATAGCATGCCTTCGACAATCCATTTGCTCATATTACCACTTATGGTCTTTTCCCGTAGCTGAGATAACCCATCAATATGCTAATAACCCAAAACCTCGCAAGTAGTTAACCATGCAACCCAATCGTAAGCGGTGAGACTCTCCTACTTAGCTCGAAGCCACTATTAAACAACTCTAGAATTCATTGGGATTCTTTATCTATTATTGATATAACCTTGCGCCGTCAATCGCCAAAATTCTCAGAATCTTTATGTAAAACCCCTTTTTGTACTCTGAATCATCAACCATATTCGCACGACTGACCTCTTCGCTGCATAACTGATAGAATTCTTCGCAGAAGCTTCGCCAACCTCGTGACCGCTAACCTGCTCACAGGGAATAACCCACCTGTGGAAATCACTTCCCGACATCTTCCAATGCTGCTGCGCGGGATACAATCACTATGATATCAATAACCCATCCTGAGTTCGATCTCACTCTCCAGCTGCACAAATCCATTCATTCATCATGGACATCACTTAAATGTGCAGCAACAACCCTCCAATTCGAAGTTATATTCCTCGTGGACATTGTGAGCACGTGATTTTTGCCCTACGAGAACTACTCCCAAAAATTCAAAATAAAATAGTTTTGTGTTGTTCATAATTTTGCGGATTTTGTGTTATTTTTCTTTTATTTGTTCGCATATGTCTGTGTGTGTGTGTTTGTTAAATTAATAGAAAATACAAAAATATGTCGCGTTTGCATTTAGTATTTAATTCTACAATGAGGAGTAATTAAGTTTGTTTTACAAATTGGGAAAAATCACAAAAATAATGTACTTCGCATTTTAGTGTTAATGTCAAATTGTGTGATTTTTTTTATTTTATTATGTGTGATCAATTGTTATTAAGAGTTAATTAGTATTTTAGGTTAATTTTTGGTTTTATGATTTAATCTAGGATTTTGATTTTTAAATTAGGAAATAAAAAGGAAATAAAAGAAAAGAAGAAAAAATGGAAATAAAGAAGAAAAATCGGATTGGGCCAAAATAATCCAGCCCAATCCCACGCCCATACCCGGTCCAGAGAGTCAGTCCAAAAAGACCATCAAATGACGTAGTATAGGGAGAATACTATGTCGTTTCGATGGCAATCAATCCTAGCGCTCATCCAAACCACATCCAATGGCCAAAAGCCTTTTCCCTATATCCGTCTAACCTTACCTGACCCGTTCCCATACCCGTCCGCCCCGTTTCTACACCAAACGACCCCGTATTTCAATTAAGAGATTTGATTAAGGCCGTTGGATCTCTTTGATCCAATGGTCTACGTTAATTCCTTGATTTAATATAAAAGCCCAAACCTTACCCCCTCCCCCCCAAGCCAACCCCCCTTTCCCTTTGTCTCTAACACTCAGAGACCCCAAATAACCCTCCGCCTCACACCGCCGTCGACCGCCCGCAGAAAATCGCCTATAGCGGCTGCCGGCAGCCAAATACCTCCATTTTTACACCCTAAGATCACGCTAACCTCCTCATTCTAACCATCCAAATAGCTTTCTTCAAAACACAGTTGAAGGCCTCGAATCTTCATTCAAAGCTCGATCGAAAAACCCTAATCCACCCAATGACGCCGAAATTAACACCAGACGTCCACCCAACTTCCCTCATCCCTAAACCATCACTGGTTTCCCTCGAATGTTACCCTAGATTCTCGAATTTTAAATCTAAAGAACGAACCCTAGGAGAACCAGAACCTGGAAATCGATCCAACAGGAAAATATTGATGTCGTGGCCGACCTTAATCATGTGTTCTCAGTCGAGAACACTCGATTAAGGTCCGTTTTGGCTTCAAACATAAGTAGAAGTTCCGACTAAAATGAAGGGGATCTTGGGTGGACGTCTGTGTCAATCATGGTTGGAAATTTGACCTTGTTAGTTCAATACGATTTTGTTCTGATTCATTGGTCTTCATTTTGATGCTATTTGATCTGATCTGAGTTCTTGCATAAGTTGTTGGCTAAGTTCGATTAGGGAATTGGTTATATCTGATAGGTCTTGGGTACAGATTGAAAGGGGATTGGGTATGACAGTAATTTCAGTAGTTTCAGGGGCAATTTAGGATTCAAAACTTGAAAGGGTTTAGTGGGATATCAGCAAAGTACTGATGTACCTTTAAATTAAGGTATTTGTTTAATAATTAGTGGGGAACATATCATAATGGTATGGGGAGTGATTTGAATATTGTAGTATTCCCATAACCATGGAAATTTAATAAAGAAAAGACAAGGGTTAGTGGGGAACAAGTGAATTAAAAATAGAACAAAACATACAATAGTGGGCAAAAAGAGGGAATATCATGGGTAAGAAATATATTCCTAATAGTTTTAGTGCTTTTGAGAGTTATAGGGGGTCTGTGTTTGGTATAAAGAGGGGCAGACCTGGACAGAAGGGAGATAGTTTTTAGAGAACACTTTCAGTTCTTTTAGGCCATTTTTAGCCTTGAGAGGAGCTACTGTTCCATGAAAAAGGGGAAAATACTGTTACATTTGAAAAATGATGAACTCTGACAGTTGTTATTCATGATTTTTCATTTTGGGGTTGAATCCTTGTTTGCTGGAGTTCAGAGTTTCATGTCGACTAATTTTGGGTCAAGTCGAGTTGGTTTTGATTGAGTTTTGTTGTTGTTGTGATTTCAAAGGTTTAAGAGCTCAAATTTGAGTCTGTTTGGGTGTAGTCAAGTGGTCTAGTGGTTGAGCTCACAGTTCTTGCTGATTTAAAAATCTTCCTGGGTTGTTGAGCTGTTCTGAATCCCATTTGCTGTTGCTGGTGTATTGCTGTCCTATTGCTGTGTTATCTGTTGCTGCTAACCTTCTTCTTTTTCTTCTGGTTGTGTTTCAACATCCAGGTACACCTTTGAATTACCCTGATGTATCTGTGAGTTTGAGGTTGAAATAGAATTTGTTTTACCAGATTCAAGCTCATTTGGATGTTGTCCATTGTTTTACAATTTGATAGTTGCCAGTTAAATGAATGCTCGATATTTATTTTGCATTATTAGAATAACCGTTTGAACTCTAATTGGACTGTTCTTGGATCGATAGCATGTAGACTGTTAATTCAGTTTAACTCATTCTTAAGAGTATGTGAACTCTATAGTTAACAGTTTTAATTTGGCCTAATTGATATTGTCAGTATAGTATAGTATAATGTAGTGTAGTTGAATTGCTTTTTTTAGTAATTGTAAAAAATTGGATTCATGTTTCAGCATCCCAACGGTCTAGTTCTTAAATCAGAAATTACTTGAGTATCAGTCAAATAATGCTAGTTTGAATTAGTCTCAAAATAGTTGATTTGTTCTGAACTTGGTCTGTTAACTCGTTCAAGCATAGGGTCAAGCGAATTCACATAATCAAGCCATTATAAAATCGAATTCTTGGTTCCAGTTGATGAGTTTGTTCATAGTAAATTGTCGAACATTTGTACTAATGTAGAGTAACTTGTATAAGCACTTAGTATAAGTTAAACTTGCGGATCCGTTTGGTTTAAAGGATTAGCCTATTTACAAGGTTTTCGGTCCTTAGCACTCCAGTAAGCGGCCCTGGTCCAATCAGATTCATGTGTTCGTATGGACCTGGGCCAAGGGTTGTGACGGGCCATTCTTTTGAGGTAGGCCCAAATGCAATTTTCCTTCCGTTGTGCTTTAATCCAGTGATAAATTACTATGACTCTTTCTTTATTTTAGAGACAATAAAAATAGAAAAACCATAGTTGCTTTTAAGTTTGCCTTTTAAATATTAAAATGAGACGAGCCTCGCCAAATAAAATACAAAAATTGCGGGGCCCTCATTAAACGTATATATTAAAAGCTTAGATTTCGGGATATGTTGTTTAGGAAATTTCACGGCCTTCCCCAAAATAATAATGCATTAGTCTCTTTAAGCGCGTATTTTAATAACATTATCTCCTTAAATTTGGGTGCACATTTATGTGACCCAAATCCAAATCCCAAAACGCTGAATAAGATGTGTTCTATATTGCGGGTGCATTTTATGTGACGCGATCCAAAGACATGTTTTAAACGATGTTCGACATTCTTTAAAATCGAATAAAAGCAGTTAAAAAGTTAAAATCTGCACATAGGTTCATAATTGTTAAAAATCAGATAAATAAGCCAGGTATGACAGTTGAGCGACCGTGCTAGAACCACGGAATTTGGGAATGCCTAACACCTTCTCCCGGGTTAACAGAATTCCTTACCCGGATTTCTGGTTTGCGGACTATAATACAGAGTCAATTTTTTCCTCGATTCGGGATTCAACCGGTGACTTGGGACACCATAAAACTCCCAAGTGGCGACTCTAAATCTTAATTATAAATCTCGTTTTGATTGTCCTTTAATTGGAAAAACTTCCTTTATTACACCCTTCACGGGGTGTGGCAGGTAAAAAGTAGGTGTGACAGCTCTGGCGACTCTGCTGGGGACAAGAACCCAGAACGTTTTGTTTAGGGTTCAGAATTCGAGCTTAGAATAATTGTTGTGTTTGGCTTTATCTGATTTTGTTACATGACCTATGCTTAACATGCTGACTGACTACTTTTATCTCTTTGATATTTCATGAACTGTATATAAACTGTGCCGAAACCCATCTCCTCTCTGAGTCTTCAAAATCATGAAGAAGGGTGCACTTCGTGTGACTTCTTTTCTGTATAGAGTCCACCCCAATTTTAGAATGAGGTTCGGATAAGTTCCAAAGTCGGTGAAGCTTCTATATTCCCGTTACGCTGCCCCCCCCCCCCCCCCCCCCCCCCNAAACACCCAGGTTTTGAACCTAGAATAACACAGCCTCATGTTGGATCCCTAGTAGGAACGCTTATTTGCATTATGTGCATTTGACTTAGGGGACTCAACACAGGGGTTGGGTCCGTCTAGGACAAGCAACCTGAAATGAAAAAGACCATCATGCTGCATCCTGTTTGTTTTACGTGTTTATTTGCTTCAGACTTGCATGTTGACCGACTTCTGGAAATCGAGAATAATGGAAATTGAGAAAAAAAAGAAAAAGAAAGAATTAGCAGTGTAGAGTATTAATTACCTGTTTCTAGAAAAATCAATTTCCAAATAGTGTCGAAACTCTGCCGAAATTTTGAGAAAGTGAAGAAAAGAGAAATGTTTTTTAGTTTGATTTATTTGAAAAACAAAAGAAAAGAGTCTTGTTTTCAAATTTAGTTTATTTTTTTGGCCGAACTACGCTGGTTTGATTCTCACAGGATGTGAGATACGTGGGCAACCCTCATCGGGTCTAACCTCCCTTTTTGCAAAAATAGCCAAAAAATGTCAAATTTTAATTGTCGTCATAAATAAGTCGGGTGATGTCTCTCTTGTCAAATATAGCCGAATGTTCCCGAAAGGGACGCCGGAAGGCTGAATTTGCATAAATGGCCACCCTTGGTCATTTTTTAGATTTTTGGTCGGTTGACCCACACAACCTTAAAATCTTCGTCCCCGAGACGCTGAAAGGCCGTGTTTGCAATACCGGGTCTTTTATCTCAAATTTAAAAATAAGAAAAAGAGTCATAAATAAGTCGGGTGATGCCATTTTTGTCAAAAATAGTCGAATCTTCCCGAAAGGGACGCCGGAGGGCTAACTTTGCATAATCAGCCACTTTTGGTCATTTTTAAGGTTTTGACCCGTTAGCCCACACAGCCTTAAAATCTTTGTCACCGAAATGCTGAAAGGCCGTGTTCGAAAAATCGGGTCTTGTATTTTAATTTGAAAAAAAATAGTCAATTTTGTTTTGAGTCAAATAAATTTTACCTTTTACATAATCGCCTTAATAAATGTGCAGGATGAGCACAAACAAAATTAAACCGTTCACAGTCCTTAGTGAGGTCCCTTTACAGCTCCACATGGGTGGAATGATTTGGAAGAAGGTAACAGAAAGATAGTGGTGAGAATCCTGGGGGTTCTCATCAATCTGCTGAATGTCAAGCCAAGGTCGGATATCATTGAGGCCTTAATACCGTTTTGGGATCCAACCCGGAATGTATTTTGCTTTGCTGATTTTGAGCTCACACCCATGCTGGAGGAAGTCTTAGGTTATGCGGGTCTGAATGGAAATCTGAGGGGCCAATATTTACTATCACCAAGACCGGTATCTCCGCACCGATTTTTGGACTCGTTAAATATTAGCCGGAATGTGCAGAATGAGGATTTGTCGGAAGGGTGTTGTAGCCTCCAGTTCTTGTATCAACGGTATGGTAATCCTCCGGGTTTTGAAGAACCAAATCTCGGGCTGACTCACGCTGGAAACAGAAACAAGTGGGAGGCAAGGCGAACTTTGGCATTCATAACAGCATTCCTGGGAGTCGTGGTTTGTCCATGCCAAGATAAGAAAATAGAGATAGGCCTTGTAGGGATGGTCGATGTTGCAATCAAAAGGGCCGACAGTACTGTGGTTCCTTTAATCGTGTCAGAAATCTACCGAGCCTTGACCATATACCAGGAGGGAGGAAATTTCTTCCATGGTTACAATCTATTACTCCAATTATGGATGCAAGAACATCTTTGCCACCGGGTAGGATACATGAACCACGGTTTGACCGGATCGAGCTGCATCGAGGGGTTTGAGAAATGAGTAATAGGTGTTGCATTCCCTGAAGGTGCTGAAGCATGGCTTGTGCGACTGAGGTCATTAACTGCCAATCAAATTGGATGGGCGTTAGGATGTTTGCCCGCTACTGAGGTGGTATACATGTAGGCCAAAGAATGTCATGTTCTCTTGATGGGTATCCGTAGTATCCAACCATATGCTCCCCATCGGGTACTGCGTCAATTGGGAAGGTTTCAAGTGGTCCCTACTGATGAAGACCTAAGTTAGCACGTCATTGAGTTGAGCCCGAGAGCCACATTTCCGGAGGATAAAATTCGAAAGCTATGGGAAAAGGTTCCAGGTTCCTCAGAGGCCCGCCAAAAGAGCCCATGTCCAGCAGTTTACTAATGACTCGCAAGAGCAATGGGGTTGGTTAGCAAAATAAGAAAGCTACAGGGTAGAAATAGGCAAGCTAAAACAACAGATTAGGGACCTGAAGTTTGAAAATAGTGTGCAAGTGGTTGCCGATAAAGGGGAAAAGAACAAATTGGCCCAAGAAAATAAGGCGCTGAAGGCCTAAAACCGACAAATGAGGATAGATGCTGACAACCAACAAAGGAGTCGGTCAGAAAAAAGATTGATAAACGGACTAAAGAAGGAAATCATTAAGTGCCGGAATGATCTAAAGAAATCTGAGGGTACCATAGCACAGCTCCGAGTACAGTGGGCAAAAAGAATAGAAGAGCGTACACAATACTTACGGTAGGATTATGAAAAGATCATTGCCAATCTAAAAAGGAAAACGACCGCTCTTGAGAAAGAAGCAGCTAAACAAACCAAAGCTTTTGAAACTGAAAGTGGACACTGCTACGACTTATTGTCCCGAATGGAAGACGAAATATAGCAGTTGCAGAATCAACGTCTTTAGGGTTTTCAGGTTTTGAAGGCCCGCAATGATCAAATAAGGCGCCTGCTCATAGAAAAAGGCCGAACCAGTGACAAGATTGAGACTATCGCCCATGCCATAATTAGGAGATGCCGAATGTGTGAAGACATGACCCACACTACCTTCTTCTCGACAGTAATGATTTTTGTCAAGCGGACAGTGTATGAACTGGAGCAACTCGAAAGGGATCTTGCACCTAAGCCTGCGGCAAGGCCGAACGATGCCTCGCGGGCACCAACTTTTGAAGCTTTAATGTATTCATAGTTCGAGTCTGTATTTTCTATTTTAGAGTCTGTTATCTGTCTGTCTGTTCTCTTTTCATCAAAGAATGTCAGTAGTCTTTTAGTCCGTATTTGGTTTTCAAAAAATGTTTAGTTTGTAATAGAATGTTTTAGTAATAGAAAATTCCCAAAAAATTGTTTCTTTATTTTTGCACTCGTTTGGTCAGAACTACGCACAGTCTGATTTATACGGGGACATGATACATAGGAAATCCACATAAGATTCGACCACCATTAAAAAAAATAAAGGAAATAAAGGAAAATTTGGCAGGCGTTCAAAATGGGGTACAATTATAAGAAGCCGGAATGACGCACGTAACTGAAGCAAATGCATGATAGAAAGGGTTAACTGCCTAGGTGCATTGCATCCTTAATGTGTGTTTACATGTCTGTCAAATGCCCTAACGCTAACGTGATGGCTTCATTTTGTTGTATTCATACCAGAAAGGTGGTTGGTTGTGGTTCTAAAGTAACTCTTCTCTACTACACAAAGTCAAAAGACAATGGCAGAGAACAACAGAACTGAGTGGGTTGGTACCGATGCCCGAAGATAGCTGGTTGAACAGAACAACTGGTTTGTAGAAGAAGTGAAAATATTGAGACAGCATGTGGCAGACATGTATCAGGCATGGATGAATGGAAAAGCACCACCCCCGCCACCGCCTAGCTTCCTGAACTCTGTCCTTACCCAAACACCTAAAACAATAACGGATGATCCACCATACTCTCCGTATCTACCTGCTTATGACAGCTTTCCCAGCTACTCGAGTAGCCCCATCACTCGTCGAGCAGCTATATTTTCCCAACGCTACTCCCCTCCCCAACGCCACTTCTCTCCACGGGACTCCCAAAGGCATGTTTCAATTTTCAAGTACCCATCTCCACAAAATGCCTATCCACCCCCACGAGCATATCAGAAACCCCCTAGATTAGGTTTCCGGCCAAATCAGGCATTTAGGAACGAGAGGTTGCTGAAACGAGAAAAGGCTCTCACCCCTATCGGAGAATCTTATGCAAGTCTGTTTGAAAGGTTGAAGCATTCTAGCCTGATTGAGCCGCTCACCGGATGTACTCCAGATCCACGTGCAAGAAGCTTTGATCCTACTGCACGATGCGCGTACCACTCCAATGTCCCAGGGCATAGCATTGAGAATTGTCGTTCTTTGAAAGGGGAAATAGAAAGAATGATTCACGAAGGAGTGATTGTGATTGACGACAATAATAAAGAGCATGCAAATCCTCTAGGGGATGTATTGACTAAAGCTGAAGATGTTGAAGCAGATAGTAGTCTCGGCAATATTGATGCAAAGCTCAGTGGCTAAGATGTCGTTCTTGGTAATTGGGAAGACACTCCATTCCTTGGTCAGCCGGAGTAGAGTTTTTGGTGGTTTATTTTGTTGTCATTTCTGTTGTCCGGGTTATTCTTAGGGTTGTGATCTGGATATTGTCTTGTGTCAAACCCTCTTATCCTTCCATTTTTGTCTTAGCGGTTTGCTTAGTTTTGTCCAAGTTCATTTCAGGCTTATTCTAGGGTGGTACTCCAGTTGTTCTGCCTGTATTGTTATACGAACCATTTCACCGTTTGTCTAATGCTAATTCCGGTCTTTTATTATTTCTAGTCATTTTCTTTGTTTATTTCTTTTATCCTTTTGTTGTGTCTTTTGTTCAACGCCGATTCTAGTGATATGACATGCGCGCACAATTTAGGCCTGATCTTAAAAGTTAATCATAAAACCATTAGGAGATGATCAGGACACTTAAAGGAAATAAGAACAGTTGAGATCATTTGAAGCCCGAACCATGTGGAACCATGGGCAGATAAAACATAAAGAAACTGTACATGCAATTTGGCCAAATTGACGGGGGGTCGTTCATGATAAATGAGAGTGAAAGTGTTGCCCAAAGGATGCTTTGTATTTAATAGATGAAGAAAGCAAAGATGTTGATATAGCTATCAAGTCTAGCACGATCTGAAGATGTTACAAATCTTTGTTTAAACGCGTTGTTTGTGCTTGGTGTGTTTTGAAAATTGGAATAACGAAGGAATTTTATTCTGCTATCTAAACACTTTGTCCTTCGTTAACCCTTTGAGCCTTATTTGTTTTCTTTCATACCCCTCGTTCGGAATCAGTAGCAAAGATTAGAGGATAAAGAAAAAGAAAAAAGAAAAAAAAAACAACAAAAACAACAAAAAACAACAAAAGAGAAAGAAAGAGATAAAGAAAAGAAAAAAAAAGAAAAATAATGAGTGGAAAGGAAAACCAGAACAACAAGAAATTGGGAACTACGTTTGACCTGATTCCTCAAAGAGGATACGTAGGCGCTTCACGGCTCGGTCATAATGTAACAAAAAAATCAAAAAATCCCCAAGCAAGAAACTAGGGCAGAAGTAGTTTTGATGTAAAGAAATATGGTTCCGAATGTTGTAATTTTGAACCCAAATTGATGCGTTCTGAGCCTTTAAATACCCTTTCTTTCTAGCCTATCCAAAATCCCACATTACGGCCCAAAGAAAGACCTTCCGATCAGTCTTCAAAAGATGCCAAGTCAGGCAAATGGAAGTCGAGAATAACACTTCGGTCCCCAGCAGAAAAGAAATAAAATGAGAGCGTCTTATCGGTAACACCTCAATCCCCAGCAGAAAGATACGAAAATGAGAGAGTCTTACCGGTGAAAACCTTCACAGGCACCATAAGACGATGAAAGCTGTGAGAAATCATAAAATGAGAGAGTCTTATCGGTGAAAACCTACATAGGCACCATGAGGCGATTGTAAGTTGAGAGAAAAACCAAAATGAGAGAGGCTTGCTAGTGAAAACCCTTCGGACATTACAAGTCGAATAAGGACTGAGAATCATATGGGAAATCACCAGACAGGAATTGTGAAAGGCGATTAACGACGGAGGATAGGCCATATGTGCATGTCATGACCATTAGAGTTGGTATCCACGTCTGATAGGTTTCTACTTCATAGTTTTCTTGTTATGAGTCATTTTTTTCATTGTCTTTTATTTTGTTCTTTTATCTTGTCCATTTCCTTTTCCCGAGTCTGTTTGGTCAGAACAAGCGAGAAATGACTTCAAAATTTGCCATCAACTTTCCAATTATGCAAGACGAGTTCTGACTAGTACATCAAAGTGGTATAAGTCAGAAAAGGACAACGAAAGCGCACTGAGCTGGTAATAGTCAATATGCTTTGAGATTCGTGCAAATACCTAGGATCTGTCCATTCATGGACAGTGCTACAAGAGGAGGGCCAGGGTGAATGAATCAAAGGTATATTCTATGATGAGGTTGACAAAAGGGTGGACCAGTGTCAAGAAGGATATCCCCAGCAGAAATCGAAGGTTATAGACCTCAAGGCCAAGGCGAGTGGACAAATCAAGAAAGAACAACGCGGAGAACGATGGACGTAATTTGTAAATTCATATGAGACTAAAAGGTCGGGGAAATGCCAGTTCACGAGCAATGCCACAAAAAAAGATATTGGGTCTGAACGGAGAAAAGGTATTTTAGTGACACGGATGACGAAGAAAGTGGTTCATTAGTAAAACATGCAAGATCTTCAAGTGGGATCAGCTGTCGTGGAAAATATATGGGGTCAGATAAGAGGATAAAAGTGGAAAACAATGGTGAGAGTTTTGTGAATAAGGAGTCATCAAGAAGGGCGGAAGTTATCATCCAGGTTTCAAGATGGCCGGACAACGCAGAGCATGGAAAAGAGAAAAGGAAAACCATCCCCAGCAGGAGCATCACAACCAACCACCACACTTTAAACTGACAGAATTTTCTTTAATTTGAAACAGGGGCAGGAAATGTTATTGATGGCGGAAAGGTGTGATACGAGGAAAGTTGTCAAACTGGGGCAAGAAAAAATTTCTTTTATTTTAAAAATTTTCCTGAAGTCAAGTACCCACTTGAGGAAGAAGGAAGATAACACAAGTTAAAAGGAAAACAAAAGAAAAAAAAAAAGAAGAAAAAAAGCCAGTGTTATCCCCAGCAGTTTTCAGAGGAATGAAACACAAGTTTTAAAGGAAGTAGTTTTGAAGAAGGAAGATAACACCATCTTTAAGGGAAGTAGTCTTTGAAGGAGGAAAATAACATATTTTGAAAAAAAAGTGTTATGCCCAACAGTTTGCAGAAGAATGAAACACCAGTTTTGAGGGAAGTAGTTTTGAAGGAGGAAGACAATACAAGTTTTGAGGGAAGCAGTTCTGAAGAAAGATAATTCAAGTTAGAAGGAAAACGGTTCAGGAGGCAAGAGGGAACAATGGTAATAGAAGGCAGTTCAAGTTGTAGTTGTAGTTAGGTGCCCGCCTGAAGAACGGAATGGCGTTTTATTTTTTGAGTTGTTGTTGAGGTCAGGTGCCCGCCTGAAGAACGGAATGGCATTTTATTTTTAAGTTGTTTTTGAAGTCAGGAGCCCGCCTGAAGATCAGAATGGAATTATCTTTTTAAGTTGGAGTTTTAAATTATAGTTGAGGTCAGGTGCCCGCCTGAAAACCGGGATGGCATTATATTTTTTGAGTTGTTGTTGAAGTTAGGAGCCCGCCTGGAGATCGAAATGGCGTTATATTTTTTTAAATTGTTGTTGAAGTCAGGAGCCCGCTTGGAGATCGGAAAGGCGATGTATGTTTAAGTTGTAGTTGGAGTCAGGAGCCCGCTTGGAGATCGGAATGGCATTATATTTTTAAGTTGTTGTTGGAGTCAGGGCCCGCCTGGAGATCGGAATGGCGTTATATTTTTTTTAAATTGTTGTTGAAGTCAGGAGCCCACCTGGAGATTGAAAAGGCGATGTATGTTTAAGTTGTAGTTGGAGTCAGGTAGCCGCCTGAAGAAAGGAATGGCATTTTATTTTTAAGTTGTTGTTGAAGTCAGAAGCCCACCTGAAGATCGGAATGGCGTTATCTTTTTAAGTTGGAGTTTTAAATTATAGTTGAGGTTAGGTGTCCGCCTGAAGAACGGAATGGCATTTTATTTTTAAGTTGTTGTTGAAGTCCGGAGCCTGCCTGAAGATCGGAATGGCGTTATCTTTTTAAGTTGTAGTTGAAGTTGTGGTTGAAGTCAGGAGCCCGCCTGGAGATCGGAATGGCGTTATATTTTTGAGTTGTAGTTGAAGTAAGGAACCCGCATGGAGATCGGAATGGCGTTATATTTTTTGAGTTGTTGTTGAAGTCAGAAGCCCGCCTGGAGATCAGAATGGCGTTATATATTTTTTAAATTGTTGTTGAAGTCAGGAGCCCGCCTGGAGATCGGAAAGGCGATGTATGTTTAAGTTGTAGTTGGAGTCAGAAGCCCACCTGGAGATCGGAATGGCATTATATTTTTAAGTTGTTGTTGGAGTCAGGAGCCCACCTGGAGATCGGAATGGCGTTATATTTTTTAAGTTGTTGTTGAAGTCAGGAGCCCGCCTAGAGATCGGAATGGCGTTATATTTTAAGTTGTAGTTGAAGTCAGGAGCCCTCCTAGAGAATGGAGGTTGCTATCATTTTAAGTCATAGTAGAGGTCAGAAGCCCGCCCGGAGAGCGTAGGTTTATAACAAAAATCCCCAGCATAAATTCAAGTCTAGAGGTTAGAAGGAAGGCAACACTGGTGAGAAGAAGGCAGTTCAAGCTTCGAAGGAAAATTAATTCGAAGCTCACAAGAAGAAAATAAACAGTTCGAGTTCGGCAATCAAGAGAAGGCTACGAGTCAAGTCAGGAGTGATGAAACATCGGAAGATACACAAATCAACAAGAGACACAAGAGCAGTTGGAAGATCTAAATAGGATTTTGTAATTCATAGACTAGTTTAGTCCAGCTCCTTATTTTCTTTTAAGCATGGTGTAATAAGGAGGTCGGTAAGTAGTAGCAACAGTAACAGCAAAATCACAGTTCCACGGTAGTCCCAGCTACCAAAACTTCCCGAACTACATTGACCCGATTCCCTTTTAGCCAGGGATATGTAGGAAACCTTTGAAGCAGAGATTCGGTCAAAACTTTCAAAAATGCTTCACATGGAGTATTCAAACGGGGCAAAATCGCTCGTAGCCGCTCACTTTATCTTTGCACGAAAACTCTTCGTGTTTTCGGACAAAGAGGGGCAGCTGTGAGCACGTGATTTTTACCCTACGAGAACTACTCCCAAAAATTCAAAATAAAATAGTTTTGTGTTGTTCATGATTTTGTGGATTTTGTGTTATTTTTCTTTTATTTGTTCGCATTTGTCTATGCATGTTTGTTTGTTAAATTAATAGAAAATACAAAAATATATCGCGTTTGCATTTAGGAATTAATTCTACAATTAGGAGTAATTAATTTGATTTTACAAATTGGAAAAAATTACAAAAATAATGTACTTCGCATTTTAGTGTTAATGTCAAATTGTGTGATTTTTTTTTATTTTATTATGCGTGATCAATTATTATTAAGAGTTAATTAGTATTTTAAGTTAATTTTTGGTTTTATGATTTAATCTAGGATTTTGGTTTTTTAAATTAGGAATTAAAAAGGAAATAAAAGAAAAGAAGAAAAAATGGAAATAAAGAAGAAAAATAGGATTGGGCCAAAAAAGTCCAGCCCAATCCCACGCCCATACCCGGTCCAAAGAGTCAGTCCAAAAAGACCATCAAACGACGTAGTATAGGGAGAATACTACGTCGTTTCGATGGCAATCAATCCTATCCGCTCATCCGCACCACATCCAACGGCCAAAAGCCTTTGCTTTGTATCCGTCTAACCTTACCCGACCCGTTCCCATACCCGTCCGCCCCGTTTCTATACCAAACGACCTCATATTTCAATTAAGAGATTTGATCAAGGCCGTTGGATCTCTTTGATCCAACGGTCTACATTAATTCCTTGATTTAATATAAAAGCCCAAACCTTTAACCCCCCCCCCCCCCAAGCCAACCCCTCTTTCTCTTCGTCTCTAAAATTCAGAGACCCCAAATAGCCCTCCGCCTCACACCGTCGGAAATTGCCTACGGCGGTGGCCAGCGGCCAAATACCTCCATTTTTACACCCTAAGATCACGCTAACCTCCTCATTCCAACCATCCAAATAGCTTTCTTCAAAACACAGCCGAACGCCTCGAATCTTCATTCGAAGCTCGGTCGAAAAACCCTAATACACCCAATGACGCCGAAATTAACACCAGACGTCCACCCAACTTCCCTCATCCCTAAACCATCACTGGTTTCCCTCGAATGTTACATAGATTCTCGAATTTTAAATCTAAAGAACGAACCCTAGGAGAAGCAGAACCTGGGAATCGATCCAAAAGGAAAAAATTGAGGTCGTGGCCGACCTTAGTCGTGTGTTCTCAGTCGAGAACACTCGATTAAGGTCCGTTTCGGCTTCAAACATAAGTGGAAGTTCCGACTAAAACGAAGGGGATCTTGGGTGGACGTCTATGTCAATCATGGTTGGAAATTTGACCTTGTTAGTTCAATACGATTTTGTTCTGATTCATTGGTCTTCATTTTGATGCTATTTGATCTAATCTGAGTTATAGCATAAGTTGTTGGTTGAGTTCGATTAGGGAATTGGTTATATCTGATAGGTCTTGGGTACATATTGAAAGGGGATTGGGTTGGATAGTAATTTCAGTTGTTTTAGGGGTAATTTAGGATTCAAAACTTGAAAGGGTTTAGTGGGATATCAGCAAAGTACTGATGTACCTTTAAATTAAGGTATTTGTTTAATAATTAGTGGGGAACATAATATAATGGTATGGGGAGTGATTTGAATATTATAGTATGCCCATAACCATGGAAATTTAATAAAGAAAAGACAAGGGTTAGTGGGGAACAAGTGAATTAAAAATAGAATAAAACATACAATAGTGGGCAAAAAGAGGGAATATCATGGGTAAGAAATATTTTCCTAATAGTTTGAGTGCTTTTGAGAGTTTTAGGGGGTCTGTGTTGGGTATAAAGAGGGGCAAACCTCGACAGAAGGGAGATAGTTTTCAGAGAACACTTTCAGTTTTTTTTCGGCCATTTTTAGCCTTGAGAGGAGCTATTGTTCCATTAAAAAGGGGAAAATACTGTTACATTGGAAAAATGATGAACTCTGACATTTGTTATTCATGATTTGTTCGTTTTTGGGGTTGAATCCTTGTTTGCTGGAGTTCAGAGTTTCATGTCGAATAATTTTGGGTCAAGTTGAGTTGGTTTTGATTGAGTTGTTGTTGTTGAGATTTCAAAGGTTTAAGAGCTCAAGTTTGAGTCTGTTTGGGTGTAGTCAAGTGGTCTAGTGGTTGAGCTCGCAGTTCTTGCTGATTTAAAAATCTTCCTGGGTTGTTGAGCTGTTTTGAATCCCATTTGCTGTTGCTGGTGTATTGATGGCGTATTGCTATGTTATCTGCTGCTGCTGACCTTCTTCTTTTTCTTCTGGTTGTGTTCCAACATCCAGGTACACCTTTGAATTACCCTGATGTAACTGTGAGTATGAGGTTGAAATGGAATTTGTTTACCAGATTCAAGCTCATTTGGATGTTGTCCATTGTTTTACAATTTGATAGTTGCCAGTTAAATGAATGCTCAGCATTTATTTTGCATTATTAGAATAACAGGTTGAACTGTAATTGGACTGTTCTTGGATCGATAGCCTGTAGACTGTTAATTCAGTTTAACTCATTCTTAAGAGTATGTGAACTATGTAGTTAACAGTTTTAATTTGGCCTAGTTGATATTGTCAGTATAGTATAGTATAATGTAGTGTAGTTGAATTGCTTTTTTTAGTAATTGTAAAAAATTGGATTCATGTTTCAGCATCCCAACGGTCTAGTTCTTAAATCAGAAATTACTTGAGTATCAGTCAAATAATGCTAGTTTGAATTAGTCTCAAAATAGTTGATTTGTTCTGAACTTGGTCCGTTAACTCGTTCATGCATAGGGTCAAGCGAATTCACATAATCAAGCCGTTATAAAATCGAATTCTTGGTTCCAGTTGATGAATTTGTTAATAGTAAATTGTCGAACACTTGTACTAATGTAGATTAACTTCTATAAGCACTTAGTATAAGTTAAAATTGCGGATCCTTTTGGTTTAAAGGATTATCCTATTTACAAGGTTTTCGGGCCTTAGCACTCCAGTAAGCGGCCCAGGTCCAGTCAGATTCATGTGTTCGTATGGACTGGGCCAAGGCTTGTGACGGGCCATTCTTTTGAGGTAGGCCCAAATGCAATTTTCCTTCCATTGTGCTTTAATCCAGTAATAAATTACTAGGACTCTTTCTTTATTTTAGAGACAATAAAAATAGAAAAACCATAGTTGTTTTTAGGTTTGCCTTTATAATAATAAAATGAGACGAGCCTCGCCAAATAAAACGTGCAAATTGCGGGGCCCTCATTAAACGTATATATTAAAAGCTTAGATTTTGGGATAGGCTGTTTAGGAAATTTTACGGCCTTCCCCAAAATAATAACGCATTAGTCTCTTTAGGCGCGTATTTTAATAACATTATCTCCTTAAACTCGGGTGCACATTTATGTGACCCAAATCCAAATCCCAAAACATTGAATAAGATGTGTTCCGGATTGTGGGTGCATTTCATGTGGCGCGATCCAAAGACATATTTTAAACGATGTTCAACATTATTTAAAATCGAATAAAAGCGGTTAAAAAGTTAAAATCTACACATAGGTTCATAATTATTAAAAATAAGATAAATAAGCCAGGTATGACAGTTGAGCGACCGTGCTAGATCCATGGAATTCGGGAATGCCTAACACCTTCTCCCGGGTTAACAGAATTCCTTACCTGGATTTCTGGTTCGCGGACTGTAATACAGAGTTAATTTTTTCCTCGATTCGGGATTCAACCGGTGACTTGGGACACCATAAAACTGCCAAGTGGCGACTCTGAATCTTAATTATAAATTCCGTTTCGATTGTCCTTTAATTGGAAAAATCCCCCTTTATTACACCCTTCACGGGTGTGGTAGGTAAAAAGGAGGTGTGACAGACATCACTTAAATGTGCAACAACAACCCTCCAATTCAAAGTTATGCTGCATCCTTGTTCCTTTTAAGAGACTCCTTTTCGTTTTAGAAAATCTCCTGTCGCATAATAATCCATACTTCAAATTAGACCCGTAGACCCCAATCACCAATCACTAAAATTCCCAAATTGATCCAAACTCTCCTTAAGATGCGTAGTCATCCTACTACCAAGCCCATGTGCAACATTCGCCACTCTTCCACTTCGGGCAAACTCGATTCTTTAATCAACCAATCGACCTGCGCTTCTCATACATGGCCTTCTAGAAGTTTTAAACACCGCATGACACTTCCCACATGTCCTTCCTCATACTTTGTTGCTCAATTGTTGCCTTAAATAAAATCTACCTTCGTCACACTTGAATCCACAAATCGCTACTAACTTCAACTTTTCCGAAGATCATCTTTCTCGAGTTGCCAATATTAGAAATGTCGATTTAATCCTAAACCACCCTACCTCGCGATGTCTAATAGTCGTTTCTCCAATATTATTCTGCAATGCCCTAACCCAAGGCGAATTGTAGAAGACCATAACACCGACAATTTTAGTACATTCAGTAAGGACAACTACACCGCATTGTAGAAGAAAACTCTGCCACGCTAGCAAATACCGAGTCTTAATACCTTGTCAACCCAAACCTGGACATTCTTTGCCCAATTGCATTTCCCTTGTCGGGAATAAAATACCGAATCTCTAGATCATGTACTGTGTAAATATCCCTTCAAGTCATTCACTGCTCCGATACATAGGCAAACATCCTACCATCATAACAATACTGCAGAATAATTGTTCATAAGAATCATGGCAACTTGTGCCTAACCTCACAGCTCTCAGAATTACCGCTACTGAGCTGAAACAATAAAATACCCTTCCACAAGGCGACTATAATAGTCCAATCAACTATACCGGGGGAAACAACATGCACCACATTCGTAGTGCCTTTACAATTCTTCAATTCTCGATTTATAACAAGCATTTCGCATCGCATAAGATTGAGCAAGAAAGAAACAAAGTCATAAGCCTTACAGCAATCAAATCGCACGATAAGGAATCAAGAAGGGAAGTACTCCTAACAGCCCTGTAGCCTCCCGAAGATAAGTATAGACATCTCTGTACCGATCCGCGAGATTCTACTAGACTTGCTCATGACTCGTGATACCTACGGGAACCTAGTGCTCTGATACCATATTGTCACGACCCCAAATCTACTAAGGGTCATGGTGGCGCCGGACACCGCTCTCAGGCAAGCCAACTGAAATACTTAATAAATTCTTGTTCTAAAATTTTTTTAAAGACTTCTTTTATACGATTAAATAAATACTCAGTATATTACTCCGAATGAATAATGAAATATTTAAACAACTTTTAAAATTTTTGAACAAACCCAAATACAACCCAGAACCCGGTGTCACAAGTACATGAGCAATTTCTAAGAAAAACCGAATAAAGTACAACAGCTGTCTGGAATACAATTGGACAAAAAATAAATAGAATCCTGAGAGAGACTATACTAGCTGCAGGTTGCCTTGAAGAAATACAGTTCACCTAGTCTCCGTGTCAACCATGCCGCTATGCCACTAAGCCGCTAGCCACACATAAACCTATGCAACAAAAATGCAGCAAGTGTAGTAGGAGTACGAAAAAATAACGTGTACTCAGCAAGTATCCCGTCTAATCTCAAAGAAGTAGAGACGAAAGGTCGACTTCAACACTTGCTAGTGATCAAATAATAATATAATAAAGATGTGAGGAAATTATGGAATTATATAGCAGTTCTAACTCACAAAGCCAAAAAACAGGTAAACACCTTTAACAAATAATAAAGGATTTTCAAGATTTATTTTTCATTATCTTTATCAATTTATGTCAGGCCATGAAAGGCAATACATACATTTAAAATTCTCAGGCAAGCAATGTAAGCATGCACATAACATGCCGAGGTCGATGGCCCGCTCCAACAGAAATGTAAACTGTGTACTATCGAGGGTCGAACAGCTCGAACCATAGATGCATCTATTAATCCACTCGTGAACTATGCTGCGACGTTGTCAACATAAAATAAACAAACACCCTGCTCGCGAATCATACATGCGACGCAGGTACACATAGAGATATATGCTCAAACAGTCAATTAAGAATTTATCGGGGAATATTTATCCAAATAAAAGCCAATTCTCTTTTAACAATTTAAGAAAAAGAAGTTTAATCATTTTAGAAATTTATTTATTAATTCAATGTGATTTAAGTAATTCAAGCTGTCAATAAGTTTACAATTAATCCAAGTATAGCATACTTTTGTGTCCTAGACCACCCGGACAATAACATAATAGTAGCTACGCCCGGACTCTCATCACCTCGGGCATACGTAACCCCCCACAAATAGGAGCACGTAACCAATTAATTCACCTATGGGGATAATTCCCTCTTACAAGGTTAGAAAGGAGACTCACCTCGCTCCGAAGATCCATAACCGGCATTCCACGCCCTTCCGAAGACTCGAATCGTTGCACAACGCTCCAAAACTAGCCAATAATTATGTAAATCCATTAATATATGTTAAGGTACTCATTATAATCCAATTTATAATAATTCCTAACCCCGATTGAAAAGTTGACAATAATGTCCTCGGGCCCACGTGCCCGGAATTCGAAATTTTTCTAAGATAAAGATTACTCATGGCCTCACGAACTCAAATATATGATTTTCTCTAAATTCTATACTCAAAATCGTGGTCAAAATCCAAGAATACTAGTTTTCTAGGTTTTCCCTCAAACCTCAAGTTTTCTACAATTTTCCAAGTCTAAATCCATATATAAACCTTGTATATACTC
Organism: Nicotiana glauca; assembly: GCA_026770625.1. NCBI lineage: Eukaryota > Viridiplantae > Streptophyta > Magnoliopsida > Solanales > Solanaceae > Nicotiana > Nicotiana glauca. The sequence goes on from MU753624.1 coordinate 152,393, forward strand.
AAAGCTAGTAGAAGCCACTTACCCCCATGCTTGGTGCTGAAAATGGCACTCCAAAGGTTCTCCAAAATCGGCTCCCATGGAAGAAATGAAGTGAAAATGAGCCAAACTTCGACTTTTAAAGAAACCTCTCTTCCTCCAGCAGTTTCCGCATCTGCGGTAATGACAGCAACCAACACTTTTCTCGACACGAAAATGAGCATAACTCCCTCATACGATGTCCAAATTCGACGATTCTTTTTGCGATGGCTCCAAAATTACGATATGGATCTAATACTTCAATAAAAACTTAATTTGGAGTTCATTTGATTAATATGGTACCCCTTTATGTCCAAAAAAACGAGGTTGAAACATCAAATAAGATCGCGATACAACCCGAAACACACTTGAGGCCCTCGGGACCCCCACCAATCACACCAACAAGTCCCAAAACACATTACAGACTTGCTCGAGGCCTCAAATCACATCAAACAACGCTAAAATCATGAATCAACCCCCCCCCCCAATCCAAGCTTTATGAACTTTAGAACTTCCAACTTCTACTTTCAATGCTTAAACATATCAAATCACGTCCGATTGACCTCAAATTTCGCACACAAGTCATATTCGACACTACGGACCTACTCCAACTTTCGGAATCGGATTCCAATCCTGATATCAAAAAGTTCACTTCCGGTCAAACTTCTCAAAAACCTTCAAATTTTTATCTTTAGCCAAATGGCTCCTAAAATGACCTACGGACCTCCGAATTCACTTCCGATCACGCTCCTAACTCTAGAATCACCATACGGAGTTGCTCCCAGACTTGAAATCCCAAACAGACATCGATAACACTGAAATGCACTTCAAGCTAAACTTATGAAATTTCTTCCAAAATGCTAACTTCCAAAACGGGCGCCAAAACACTCCCGGGTCATCCAATACCCGATCCGGGCATACGCCCAAGTCCGAAATCATCATACGAACCTATTGGAACCTTCAAATCCTGATTCCGAGATTATTTACTTAAAAATCCAAGCTTAGTTAATTCTTTTAACTTTAAGCTTCCGAAATAAGAATTCTCTTTCCAAATCAACTCTGAACTTCCCGAAATTCGATTGCGACTGCGCGTACAAGTCATAATACCTGAAATGAAGCTTCTCTTGGCCTCTGATTGCTGAACGATGCGCTAAAACTCAAAACGACCGGTTGGGTCATTACACCCCCGGTCCAAACATGTGCATTGACTTGAGCAATATATGGTTTGTTCAACAATTACTAATGACTAAAATCAAAGTGAAACATCAGCATGAAAAAGTTTGTCCCTTGTAGCCCCAGTCTAGACTTGTGCACTGACTTGAACTAAATATTGGGTTATATATTTCTTATTTTTAGTAATTAGATAAATATTGTTACCCTAATGATGAAGTTAAAAAATTCAAGAATTTTACTTTTTCTTTAACATTAAACCAATTACGTATTTGTCTATTTGAAAAAAATAAACAAGCCCTAGATATGATTCTTGTGAATTGAGCTTCAATTAAGGTTTTTTTTTTTTTAAATTCCCTTAGGGGAGGCTTGTAAGGAGGAAGATATTTTGGATTTTTGAGTTTCCGACTTATAAAAGAAAATATTTTGGATTTGGAATTTGATGTATCAAGGAAAGACTTCAAAGTAAACGATATATATATATATATATATATATATATATATATATATATATATATATATATAAAATTTTCTTGAAAATGATCCTTTTGAAAGATCTTCGGTTAATCCCAAGTGGCCAGACTTGACCGATTCATCCAACTAAGGACGGGAGAAACCGGAGCCATAACAAGTTGCCCACGCATCTTGACCCAAGGTCAAGTATCAACTAAGTTCTATTCACGCTGTATAGCTTCAAGTTAGTTCCATTAATTATACACCACATAATTGAGGATAGGTCTTTTTGTCCTCATTATATTTGGTAGAATTTTTGGCTGAGTCCTTTTATATATTTGTTTATATTTATTTCAATTGTGATAAAATCCTTTTACTTATTGTGGGTTACCAACAAAGGAGAAAAAGTATTTTAACAATTAGAAAATTACTGCATTAACCTAAAAGGGATGACAACCTCCGGGGCAAAGTCTAACATTAAATTCACAAGTTTTTTAAATAGTGGGTTGCAAGCAAAAAGGAATCCAGAATCGTTACCCAATCAATGTCTCTGAAAATCTCTCGAAATCTCTCTTAAATCTGAGCTCCCAAGCTTGAGTTTTGGTAAAAATGGCTAAACCCTCATTTTGAAATATTTATATCTACCCAGTCATTTAATGAATCGCGAACGCAGAGCAAGTCACGCGTTCGCGAAGAAGAAAAAATGAAGGCTATAAAATTGCCCTTCCTGAACGCGTAGAACGGCACGCGAACACGAAGTCCTGGGATGGCAAAGCTACGCGAACGCGATTAGAGGCATACGAACACGATGAAGAAGAATAGGCACAACCCTCAGTGTTAAATAACACTACGTGAACGCGAGGGCTGGCTGCGAACGCAAAGGTGAAAAAGACAGGGTCGCGCAAACGCGGGGGAATTGGACGCGAGCGCGTAGAAGAAACTGGTCCTCCTCCAAGATTACACTACGCGGTCGGGAGAAAGGGGCCGCATTTCTGTCTGCAACAGTTGAAGCCAAAAATCTGCAATTTTAACAACTATAAAATGCCCCGCTGAAAATTTGAAACACACACGAGGTCCCCGGGGCCTCAACCAAACCTACGGACATATCCCATAACATCATTCAAACTTGTACCAATCCTTAAACCACCTAAAACAACGTCGGAAACTCGAATTAATCAAGGATTTAAGCCTAAGAACTTCAATTTCTCTTAAAATACGCTTTCGATCAAAAACCCAACCAAACCATGTCCGAATGACCTGAAATTTTGCACACACATACCAAATGACATGACGGAACTACTGTAACTTCCAGAATTTAATTTCGACCCTCGGATCAAAATCTTACTATCGGATCGGGAACTTCAAAAATTCAAACATCGGCATTTCAAGCCTAAATTAGCTACAGACCTCCAAAACACATTCCGAACACGCTCCCAACCCTGAAATCACCTAACGGAGCTAACAGAACCATCGAATTTCCATTTCGAGGTCGTCTTCATACTGTTCCAACTACGGGCAACTTTCTAACAATTAAGCTCTCATTTAGGGACTAAGTATCCTAAAACTCTCCGAAACTCATAACCAAACATCCCGGCAATTCAATTTGGCAGAAATAGACTTGTGAAAAGTAGTTATTAGGATCAGGGTGTAAATTCTTAAGAAGACCCGCCGAGTCGTCACAGCTAAGGCAAAAGAAAACCTTATAGTTAGGGTAAAGGCTATGTACTGAAACGGGTTATAAATAAAATCCTCATGTTTATTATTTTTTCTTTTTTAAATCTGTTACAAGAAAACTAGTTACGAGAAAGTTATAGATATAATTCAAATACATGTAAAGTGTTATTCAAAACTAGACAAGGTTCAAATAAAAACTTGTCAAAGTTATATCAAAGAAACATGTGTGTTCCTATTTCTTTTATCGTATGTTAAACACTATTATGAAGTTGAGATGTCTTCTTCATTAAGTGTCGAATATAAAAAGGCCTCTTTTATAAAACTCATGTTTAAATTGATTAGCCATGAGGTTAACAAAAGCATTTTTGAAGAGTAAAAATGCAAATTATTCTGTAAGTCCTTAGAAATAAAGGCAAGAGTAAAGTAAACAGAAGTTCTAGATAATAACAAGAAAACTTCTTAATATTTAAAAACTTAAGACTAAGTACGAACTTAGTAAAAAAAAACTACGAATTATTTATACAGATTGCCTCATGAAAATGTCTGGGGACTTGCATTTCCAAAATAAACCCTCAAATGAGACCAAGGGTTTGATTACAGTTTTCCAAATAAAAATAAAAACAAAGATATTCAAATAACTAAGACTGGTCACTGAGAAGTTGGAGGTATTGAAGCAAGAGCATCAACAGCAATGTGCTCAACTTGGGCAGGTGCATCAAAAGTTGCAGGCTCAACTTGACTTACAGCAACAGGCTCGACTGGGCTTGAAAGAGTTGGGATACCGGTATCAACTTCAACATTCACGGAAGCTTCGGTCACGGGAGAAGGAAAATCTTGAGTTTGCTGAGCTTTCTCAATAGTTTCACTGATCTTAGCCAACTCAGATTCCAAGTTGAGATTTTCTTGGCCAGCTTCGATTAGGGTATCACGTCGTGAATTCAAAAAGCCCAACTCACCTCAATAGCAGATTTATCCTCAAGGATCTCGTAATCCCTTTCCCAGTCAGCAATCTCATTCCTTAACTTCTCATTTTCTGCTAAGGCGGAGGTGTAAGAAGTTTGAAGAGAGGCATGGGAGCTTTCTAAAGCACGCACCGTGTTAGAAGAAGCTTAAAGGTCTTCCTGTGCTTGAGTCAAATTTTGCACGAGCTCCCCAATGTAAGTTTCTTTTTTACTCAAGAGAGCCTTTAACTCTCTGATCTCTTCATTGGCCTTGGATAGTTGTTCTGAGAAGGAAGATTCAAGACGAGCTTTTTCTTTATCTACTTGGCTTGAGGAAGCTTTTTCAACCACCAACTATGAAGTCAAAGCCCGTACCTGCTGCTTCAAGCTATTCTTACTATCTTCAAAATACTCCACATCAATTTGCAAGCTCTCGTACTATTCCTTCCAATTGCACGCTTCTAACCGAGAATCACGTGCTAACTGCTCTGTGAGGGTGACTCTTTTCATTATTTCTGTGCCGATAATATTGACCTAAAAATAAAATGGAAATGAAGGGAAATAAGAATCCCAAAGTTATAAAAATTATAAAGTAAAAAAAGAGAAGGGGAATACCTTCAAGGAAGCATGCACAATATCGTTCATCAGAGTCAATAAGTTGTGGCTCTCTAATTTGGTTTTTTCAACCAGGCCAATCAAGGGCTTCAGCCATACATCCGCTTGACCTGATTTCCTTAAGAGATTGCCCTCATCGGGTACTTCAATGACTACCTTCCTCATAGCAGCACTTCTACTTGAAGAACGAACTTCAGTATGATGAATGATTGAAGGAGGAATTGTCGAAGGAGGAGAAGTAGAAGAAGTAAAAATAGTTGGGGAAGAAACATAAACAGCTGGGGTCGGTAAGGAAGGAATCACAGACACTGGTGTCGAAAAATAGGCCAAGGTTGTTTCATCTAAAACGGGCCCTAAGCCTTCACTACCAAATCCACTAATAAAAAGTTGTTCAATGGATTCACGAGTGTTAGTGGGAGCAACGTCGTCGTCAGGAATTACTATCGGGGCTTCAATAGACTCAATGGGAGGAACAGAACGACGGGGAGATGCCTTTGCTTTGTCATCTGAAATGATGCGTCTTCGAGCTCGTGGCCTTGTCACCAAAGAACGCCCGTCTTTCTCTTCTTCAGAATCTTGTTCTTCAACCCTTTCCAAAGAGATGCGGGAAGCCGCGACTGCCTCAGCAGTGACTCCTCAAATAGAAAATCCTGATAAAAAGAAGGATTGAAATTAGAGCAATAAAAAATATACATGAAAGATGAAACAAAATAAAAACTCAACTTTTACCATGAGTTTTTACTTTTTAACCAAAACGGTTATAAAGTGACTTCCAAGACCTACCATTCATTGGTGTGGTCTTCAGTAACTTGACTTCCCAATCACAAAAATTGAGAACATCTTCCACAACTCCCATGGTTGCTAAAAAAAACAAAGTTAGAAAGTTGAAAAACTTGAAGAAAAAAGGCACGAGAAAGTTAAAAGACTTACGTGCAAAATTCCACTTCTTAGGGAAGGGAACATTATCATCACCCACTAAACCAACAGTGGGGGCAGCAATAAACCTGGCATACCAACCATGGTCTTTGTCATCTTCGGGGCTCATCAAAACTCTCTTGCTCCTGGCTACTAGTGTGAAAACACCAATGCGGAAGAGTCTAGGGGAGTAAAGGTGAATCAAACGAGGGAAAGTAAAGGGAACACCGGCTGTGTTGGTCAAAAGCCTCAAATAGGCAACAACCCTCCATATGATTGGGCCAATTTGACCCAAACAGATATCGAAGAAACGACAAAACTCAAGAATGACTAGGTCAATAGCTGGTTTAAACCCTAAGGTGAAAAGGTTTGTATAAATAAAAGAAAACCCGATTAAGTAAGAGGTGATTCTTTGATTTGGATTAGGGATAATAATAGGAAAATCACTACTCTAATGGCAGTCTCTATGAACTATAAGAATCAAACCTTCTGTAATTTGAGTGGGGTAAATATCAGCACGATCTAAACCAGAAACTTGATTCCTAAGGGATTCTCTGTCATGATAAAAAGATAGTTCCATTGGGACTATCTCCTCTACTGCAGGCTCACGAAGAGGTTTAGAAGGTTCTTTACCTCTTGAAGAAGATCTTTGTGAATGTGAACCCCTAGTTCTAGAAGAAGGGCCAGAACTAGGTGAAGGAATAGAAGAACCACCACGAGCAGATCCTAAACTACGAAGCCTACCTCCCCTTATGCTCCTAATGGGGGCATTAGCAAGGTATCAACTATAGGAACTTTCCTAGGGTTAGGGTTTGATGAAGAATAATGAAGAAGGATGATACGATGAAGAATTAAACAGAGATTTGGGAAATTGAATATTGTGTAAAGTTTGTGTGATAAAGACAAAAAAGGAAGTTATATTTATACTGATAAGCTACCGCCAAAGGCAAAAGTGCAATGATGGAAGGACCATAATAATGTTAACTGATGTTTTGTGAACAGTGGACCCGTAAAAAGCCTTGAAAAGGGCTGCAAAACTGCAGAGCTAATGAAGAAGCGACACGTGAAAAGAGTATTAAATGGAAGTGACAATTGAAGCGTTAATTCAGTCATAGAATTATTGGTGACAAAAATTCTCGTTTTAATGAAATTCACTTCCCAAATATTTAACTAATGAATAAATGATAAGTGGGGGGACTATCTATATTGGGAAAAATTAAGTTTACATATTAAAGTAGAATAAAGATGACATGGCAAGACACGTAGACTGGTTAGAGGGTTACAACTGGCAAAGAGGCATGAGTTGCAACAGATACGAGCAAAGGCAAAGGAAGAGGCATGGGCAGTTATTCAAAGGACTCAACGCCCGTACCTATTTAAGTCATTTAGGTCCGAGAATTAAGGGGAATGAATCTGACAATATAAGAGAGTATAGATACAGTATTTAATAAGCATTAAATACTGAATACGTTAGAGAATCTATATTATCTATAATGATTATGTAAAGTAGCATTCAATATCTTTAATTACTCATAATAGCCTCATTATGACATAGGAAAAACGCCTATCTCCAAGGTATCTATAAAAGGGAGATAACTGATCAATTGTAAGGACATGAAACACTATTTGAATATACTTTTGTTTACTTGCTTTTCTTCTAATTATATTCTTGTTATCCAAATTACTTTTTTTAATACATTTTCTCGATTATCAGTAACCCGCGTTCTTCTAAATTATAGCTTTGACCGAAATTTTATTTTTTGGTTAAACACATACTTTTTCAAGCTGATGTAATTTCACTCCGATTTTAGTCGGTAGTAATTGTTGAATATGACATAGCTCAAGTAAATGCATATGGTTGGGAGTTACTTGCTCCTTCCTATTTCTACATCTCATTTACAGCACTTTAGTGGACGTTTTGGACATAAGAATTGTAAAATTCCAGAGAAAAATAAAAATCTTTTTCAAGTGAAAGTGATATTTGAAAATTATATTTATGTTTGGACATGAATATAATTTTGGGTTATTTTTAAATTTTTGTGAGTGATTTGAGTGAAAATTTTAAAAAATAACTTTTTGTGAGTTTTTAAAATTTTTGAAAAATTTCAAAATTCATCTTCAATTAAAAATTAAAAATTTATGCCCAAACACTGATTTTGAAAAAATAAACTTTTTTCGAAAAAAATAATGAATAACATTTCATGGCCAAACAGGCTCTTAGTGTAGAACGAGCCCGTATTCAATTGTTGAGAAAGGCTTGTTGGTAACTCTGATATAAATGTATTGCAAGAGAGATCTACTGTCCGAAGCTGAGAAAACAAGTTTTCAATGCTTTAAGGGTCGTTTGGTAGGGTGTATAAGAATAATGCGGAATAAGGTGTATTAGTAATGTATGTATTAGTAATGCATGCATTAGTAATGCAAACATTAGTTATGCAAATATTATTTCTTATCTATTGTTTGGTGTGATGTATTAAAATTATAATGCATTGCATAATTTTAAAAAAAAATAGTTGCTTACAAAAATGCCCTCCATATTCTCTAGTTTTAAGGGACTTTAAGGACAATTTTGTCTTTAACCATGCTAATGCATGCATTAAACCCTTGGTTTTCTATGCATTACTTATGCATAGGATAATGCCAAGTATGGTGTATAAGTATTAGTTATACACAAGTTGAAAAAAGGTACCAAACAATGTATTAGTAATGCATTGAGCCAATGCTTGCATTATTTTTTCTAATACCTCCTACCAAACGACCCCTAAGAGTAAAAATGTTAGTCCAATTGCTACAATAAGAATTAGATAAAACCGATGTTTAACTCAAGTCAATGCAAAAGTCGTCTTTCCATGAATTTCAATTGAAAGCTACAAATTAAAGGACAAACGTTTTCAAGAAGTTGATGTTAGTCATTTTTAATAGAACATATTCCCTACTTTGATCTTGTGCGTAATGGGCAAATTGTTACTTCCTATTCCTACATACAATATACTCCCTTCGGTCCACAATAAGTAATCAATTTGTCTTTTTATTTTAGTCCAAAATAAGTATTCATTTATATAATCAAGAAAAAATTTAATTTATTTTTTCATAATTACCCTTATGTACGTATCCCTAAAAAGTTATTTATTCCTCACATTGGAGAAGAGAAGTAAGTGTTATTATAACTATGCAACAATATTTAATTAACAGTAGTTTAGTCACACTAACTATTTTTGTCTAAAATTTTGTATTTCATTTATTGGTGTGTCCAAGGCAAATTGATCACTTATTGTGGACCGGAAGGAGTAGCATTTTTTGTGGAGAAAGAGAAGAAATAAAGGGAAAAATGATTGATATATTTTAAGTCAATACACAAGTCTTTCCGTGGAAATGTAAAATGAAAGCTATAAAAATGAAACGCATTTACTCCCTCCGTTCACTTTTACTTTTCCAATATGGACTTTGCACCGCCCTTAAAAAATAATGAATAAAATGCATAATTTATCACGATATCCATATTAATTGATGCACATTTTTAATGGACTTGAGAAAATGATTTGAAATGAGTAATTAATCTGTGGATATAACAGGAAAAAAGGAATTGTCTTTTCTTGATATGCTAAAAGTGACAATAGTAAATTCCCATTTTTATCCACTTTTTATCACTTGAATGAAAAAAAAACTCCCACACATGTTTTTATCCTCTTTTTATCACTTGAGCAAGGTAAATTAATATGTTTGATCTGCGCATTGAGTATATTTGAGCAAGTTTTGCCAAGTCTTCTCACGGAAATTTCAATGGAAGCTACAATGGACATACTTTTTCAAGCTGATGTAATTTCACTCTGATTTTAATCGGTAGTAATTTTTGAATATAACATAGTTCAAGTAGATGCATATGGTTGGGAGTTCCTTGCTCCTTCCTATTTCTACATCTCATTTATAGCACTTTAGTGGGCTTTTGGACATAAGAATCGTAAAATTCCAGAAAAAAGTGAAATTCTTTTTTCAATTGAAAGTGATATTTGAAAATTATACTTATATTTGGACTTTGATATAATTTTGGGTTGTTTTTCAATTTTATGAGTGAGCTGAGTGAAAATTTTAAAAAATAACTTTTTGAAGTTTTTAAAATTTTTGAAAAATTTCAAAATTCATTTTCAAGTGAAAATTAGAAATTTTATGGCCAAACACTAATTTCAGAAAAAGCGAAAAATTTTTATGGCCTCAGGGGCTCTTAATGTAGAAAGAGAGGGGAAAGGGGGGGCAATTCCAAATTATTAGATAAGAGATAATTCTTTTACTTTTTGTCTTTTTAAATATTAAACACCATTTTGATTACTATTCCTTTCTTTTCTTAAATAAAGTGAAATAGATTTCACTTATTAAATATATTTTATAAAACTCCAAATTTCTAATTAATATTTAGTTGTTTTCAATTTATTTTAAGAGCTAGGATATGATAAAAGAATAATTAGACCTTAATTAAATGCATAAAATAATCTTATTATATTTTTGTAATGAATATTTATCCCTTAATTAATGGCAGAAAATAAGCTTATTGTATTTTTGAAATGAATATTTAGACCTTAATTAACTGTAGAAAATAAGCATATTATATTTTCTAATAAATATTTGGCCCTTAATTAACTACAGAAAATAAGCTTATTATATTTTTGTAGCCTTCATTTAACATTTTCATGGAAAGACTTGTGTATCACTCATTTTGAATTGTCCCTTTCTTTTCCTTCTTCGCTAAAGATGTTATAAATGTGATGTAGAAATAAGAAGGAACAAGTAGCCTCGGTCCAAACATGTGCATTGACTAAGAAAAAGTTTGTCCCTTTTAGCTTTCCTTTGAAATTTCAATGGAAAGACTTGTGCTCCCATTTGAACTAAATATTGGGTTATATATTTCTTATTTTTAGTAATTAGATAAATATTAATACCCTGATGATGAAGTTAAAAAATTCAAGAATTTTACTTTTTCTTTAACATTAAACCAATTGCGTATTTTTCTATTTGAAAAAAATAAACAGGCCCTAGATATGATTATTGTGAATTGAGCTTCAACTAAGTTTTTTTTTTATTCCCTTATGGGAGGCCTGTATTTTGGATTTTTGAGTTTCCGACTTATAAAAGAAACTATTTTGGATTTGGAATTTGATGTATCAAGGAAAGACTTCAAAGTAAACGATATGAGACAATATATATACACGTTTTGGTTAACTGTGACTCAAGTTGCCAGACTTGACCGATTCGTCCAGTGTTTTAATCAGCAGCCATAAGACTTGTGCATTGACTTAAAATATCTTACAATTTATTTTGGAACTAAATGTTTCTTTCACTAAAATTGCTAAATTTGATGTGGAAAAAGGAACAAGTTGTCCCAAATTCACTGCGATTAAAGTAAAGAATATTTTCTACAATCAGAAAAAGAATTATGTTCATTTAGAGACTTGACGTTTACATTCATATCATATGCACTTATCATAGTAAAAAATGATAAATTAATCTAAAAACACATATTAAGTGAATATTATTAGCTGGGAATCAAAGACTAATCTATAACAACTACACAAAATTGAATAAACTTATCTAAATCGGAAAAAGAAAAAAACTACACTTTATCATAAATTGAAAAATGATCACTTATTCTCATCAATCAGTAGCAGCAACTTTGATAAGTCAAAGAAAACTATCCTCCTATATATTTGTGCATTGGCTTTTTCTTAAATTCAGCAACCATGGGCAGTAAACAACTCTCAGTTGTGCTCTTTGTCTTTCTCTGTCATGAACTTTCTTTTTCTTCATCCACAACTACACTTTATCTTTGGAGACATTATTAGATGAGAATCAAAGACTAATTTATAATAACCACACAAAATTGAAAAAAAAAATCTAAACAGAAAAAAGAAAAAACCAACAATAACACTATACAACTACTCTTTATCATAAATTGAAAAATGATCACTTATTCTCATCAATCAGTAGCAGCAACTTTGACAAGTCAAAGAAAACTATCCTCCTATATATTAGTGCATATGTTTTTTCTTAAATTCTGCAACCAACTTTTATGCAAACATGGGCAACAAACAACTCTCAGTTGTGCTCTTTGTCTTTGCTTGTCATGAACTTGCTTTTTTTTCATCCACATTACCTCAATTGTGCAACAAAGATCAAAGTATTTCCCTTCTAAAATTCAAGCAGATGCTTACTGTAGATCCCTCTGCTTCTGTTTTCTGTGGTGACTATGGTCAGAATCCTTATCCGAAAACAAGTAGATGGAATATGAGCAGAGATTGCTGCTTATGGGATGGCGTGATATGCGATGAGTTTACTGGCCATGTCATTGAACTTGATCTCAGTTGCAGCCAGCTTAAAGGGATTGTTGATTCTACCAGCAGCTTATTCCATCTCTCTCAACTCCAAAGGCTTAACCTTTCTAGGAATAACTTCTCTCATTCGGAAATCTCGCCAAAATTTGGCCGATTTTCGCACTTGACGCATCTCGATCTTTCTAACTTAGATTTCACAGGTCAAATTCCTTCTGAAATCTCTCATCTTTCCAAGTTAGAGTCTCTTAAGTTATCATCAGACAACGACATGCTCAGTCTTGGACCTCATAATTTTAAATTGCTTCTTCAGAATTTGACCCAATTAAGAGAGCTTGATCTTACATATGTAAGCATCTCTTCTACCATTCCTCCAAATATCTCTTCTCATATAACAACTCTGATACTTCAGGAGACAGGATTGCATGGGGCATTACCTGAGAGTATTTTTCACTTGCCAAACTTGCAAGTTCTTAGCCTAGGTGAAAATGTTAAGCTCAGTAGTTATTTTCCAAAGACCAAATGGAACAGCAGTGCATCTCTCAGGGTGTTAGATCTCTCTGTAGTGAATTTTTATGGTGATTTTCTGCCCGAATCTTTTGGTTATCTAACTTCATTGCAGGAACTGTATCTTATGTCTTGCAATCTCTCGGGGCCGATTCCGGAATCTCTTTGGAATCTCACTCGTATAGAGTATATGAGGCTTGCATATAACGATCTTGGAGGACCAATTCCTCTGTTTATAAGTGGACTACAGAATCTGGAGGAACTTGATCTATCAGGTAACAACCTGAATGGAGAAATACCATCCTGGATATACACTCTTCCATCACTAACTAGCCTAGTCTTAACAAATAACTACTTCTCTGGTCAGCTTGAGGATTTCAGGTCCAATTCACGAGTCATTGCATTAGAAGGGAATCGGTTGCAAGGCCATCTTCCCAAGTCAATTCAAAACCTTGTGAATCTAACACTACTTGGTCTTTCATCTAACAATTTTAGTGGCAATGCAGATGTCAGCTTCTTTTCAAACCTCAAACAACTTTTCTATCTGGATCTTTCACATAATAGTATTTCGCTGACCAATGACAACAACGTCAAGTCTACCTTGCCCGAATCTCTTACACGGGTACACTTGTCCGGTTGTGAAGTAAAACAACTGGATTTTTTGAGATCGGCAAAGAATCTTCTTGTCTTGGATCTTTCAAATAACAAGATTCAAGGAACAATTCCTGACTGGGCATGGTCTAATTGGATGCCCTCACTAGCTTATCTTAATCTATCCCACAACATGTTGACAAGTATTGACCATTTTCCATCATTTTTTCAACTAAATACTCTAGATTTGCGATCCAATTTTCTTCAAGGATCGCTACCTATTCTACCGTCCTCTCTAAGTACTTTTTTCATATCAAATAATAGTCTCAGTGGGAAGATCCCTTCTTTTGTTTGCAATTTGACATCATTAACAGTTCTTGATTTGGCAAGAAACAATCTAAAAGGAGAAATTCCACAATGTTTGGGTAACCTGAGTGACCACCTCGAGGTTTTGGATATGCAGCATAATAGTCTTTCTGGGAAGATCCCTTCTTCCTTTTGCAATTTGACATCATTACAAATTCTGGATTTGGCAAGAAACAATTTGAAGGGAGCAATTCCACAATGTTTGGGTAACATGAGCAACCTCCAGGTTTTGGATATGCAACACAATTTTCTTTCTGGCAATCTCCAAACAACTTTTAGAGTTGGAAGTATCTTGACAAGCTTCAACTTGCATGGCAATAAGCTAGAGGGAAAAATCCCAAAATCCTTAGCCAATTGCAAAGAGTTGGAAGTTCTTGATTTTGGAAACAATCACCTCAATGACACATTCCCTATGTGGCTGGGAACACTTCCGCAGTTACAAGTTTTAAGCTTGAGATCCAATAAATTGTATGGACCCATCAGAGCTTCAAGGACTAAAAACTTGTTTCCTCAGCTTAAGATATTGGATCTCTCGTGCAATGCATTTACAGCAGAGTTGCCAACAAGTCTTTTTCAACATTTCAAAGCCATGATGAGAACTAATCAAACAAAGAAGGCACTAGGAGATGAATATTACGAAGACTCGGTAGTTGTTGTGACAAAGGGACTGGAGCTTGACGTTGTGAGAATCTTGTCTTTGTACACCACTATCGATCTTTCAAGTAACAAATTTGAAGGACATATTCCTAGTCTTCTAGGAGATCTGATTGCACTGCGTGTGTTGAATTTGTCTCATAATGGATTGCAAGGTGATATACCACCATCACTTGGAAATTTATCTCAAGTGGAGACATTGGACCTTAAATATAATCAGCTTTCAGGAGAGATACCAAAACAACTTGCTTCTCTTACGTCTCTTGTATTCTTAAATCTCTCCCACAATCATCTCCAAGGATGCATTCCTCAAGGATATCAATTTGATACGTTGAATAACTCTTACGAAGGTAATGATGGATTGCATGGTTTCCCAGTTTCGAAAGGTTGTGGAAGTAGCAGGATTCCCGAGACAAACAAGACAACACGCGTTTTGGACGAAGAAAGCACTTCTGAATTTCTCAATGATTTTTGGAAAGCTGCTCTTATGGGATATGGAAGTGGACTAATTATTGGATTATCCCTTGCATATATCATGCTTTCAGCTCGAAATCCCAATTGGCTTTCTTGGATTGTTGAAGAACTAGAACACAAAATCACCATGAGAAGGCGGAAGAAGCAGCGAGGCCAAAGGCATCACAGAAGAAGAAATAATGGTGTCTAGACAAGTTCCAGTAGCTCTTTTGTTCTTAATTATAACTTTTGAGTTACAAAAAGTAGACAGCAGATCTGAAACATTGGGATCTATGTAATTCTTGTTAGTTCACTAGATGGTCCAAGTTGGTCCATACAAAATAGGTAAATGTTTTCTGTTATGAGAAACCAGTGTTTGCTTCTTGTGGAATTAGGTTGGTAAAGATAAACAGGTGTTATGTTGGTCCTGTAGATGTGGATATCATGGCAAGCCACAATTTCCTATTACAAGGAGCCTCTAAAGTGCTATGTATCTATTGATCATTGCTTCTGTGCACCATCGTTGTTGGATCTTCCTATTTAAAGTCAACATTCAGCTCCTTCATGTGATTTAGTAACACTCAAGGAAGAGCCGCCCTGGCTTGATGTAATGCGTACGCCGTGTCTGCTTGTGATGGTGACAGAATATATTATTTTCTGGTGTATGAGAGTTTCAACTATAGAAGGGCCAACTGATGTTCTACCTTTAAGATAGTTGAAGTTTGAAGACTATACTTGCCAAAGAGAAAATGAGTACAAGGCTATGACAAAGAGAAAATCTTGTTTAGTAGGAAAAGGTAAGTAAAGGGAAATTATGTTATGATATCTCTGGAATCCAAACAGAACAGCTATTCATTTGTGCTTCTATAACAGGAATTAATTATAAGGGTTGCCAAGAATATTGCCTTATACAAACGACTTTTTGAAGTTTGTATGCAAAAGAATCATAGAATTTGTCTACAATTTGTCTTGAAAAGAATAGACAAATCTGTTATGGAGCGCCTCCAATTTACCATATCAAGTTCATTTGAGAGGATTTCTTATGCCGAAGCCATAGAAATTTTGAGACAGGTAATATTCATTGTCATGATTTCTTGAATATCTGGCAAAATCTTTAACAATGGGTACTTCATAGTCGTGTAATGGTATGAGAACAAACGGCTCTAATTTCTCAGAGATGCCGTCAATATTACTCAAGCACAGCTCATCAAGAACATCTAAGAAAACATTTCCAGTAACCAAAGTCTCAGGGCAAATTAGATGTATTTGATGATAATAGGGAAATGATAAAATGCTTAGAGAAAAATCAAGAATAAGTACAGAAAGAGCACTTCCTAGCTCTTTTGTTCTTAATTATAACAATAAGTAGACAGCAGATCTAAAATATTGGGATCTATGTAAGTCTTGATCGATAGCTCACAGCTAATATCATGAGCATTCTCAAGCTTCTCATAGTTATTAGAACTATATGAAGCAACTGAACTCTCTGTAGAATTTCCTTTAAGCAGACTGTTAAATTAGCAGTTCTATTACACTTGTGCTGATGCCTTGAATTGCAAATCTTTCAGTATCTCCACAGTTGCTTTAAAATAGTTACCCAACCTTCGGTGTATGCCTCAAGTTGCAAATCTTTAAGATAGTTGAAGCTTAAAGACTATACTTGCCTAGGAGAAATAAGTACAAGGCTATGCTTAAGTTACTTAATATATACATTTTGATGGAAAGAAGCAGAAGGAAAGGAGAGGAGATTATGATATTACTACTAATTTTTTTTGTGCTTAAAATATGCTATCGTTGCCTTTTCTTTTCATCCCTTTTCAGTGCGAGTACACAAAGCATAAAAGTCTTTAAATCGAAATGCCAAATAAAAACTACAACAAGGTAAAACCTTCACTTTGATGGAAATTTTAGGCAAATATGAAGTGATAAACAAGCCAAGAACAAATTACGGAAAATGCTTAAAAATGCCACTCAACTTTCAGAAATGATATATTCATGACATCCGTTAAAAAAATTATTCTTTTCATCACACTGCCGTTACACATATTTGGCTCATCCATGCCATTATTGACTAACAACTCAATTTTTATTTGGCTCATCCATGCCATATGGCATGGATGGGCCAAATGTGTAACAGCGGTGGCATGAAATAAGCATTTTTTTAACGGATGACATGGATAGACCATTTCTAAAAGTTGAGTGGCATATTTAGGTCTTTTCCGAATAAATTATAGCGCTAATGCATAGAGCGAGTGTCACTTTTCTTATGACCATACTTTAATTTGTATATATGGATTAACGTATTATACTATTCACTAGCACAAGATTTAATTATGGATTTAAATAATTAAATATACTGACTATTTAAAAAAATTACTCTGTCAGTTTAGTGTTACATATGAATACAAATTAAGTAATATTATAAATTGATGTATCAGAAAAATATTCTTTAAATGACTTGATTGTGTAATTATTATTTTTCTTTTGTAAACGTTGCAAAACTCTGGAAAAAAAATATTTTTACTGGTTTGGATATTCCCTTAGTTTTTTTCTATATAAAGGGGTGAATATTGGAAGTATGACTGGGTGGAAACCTCATTAAATGTTGGCTGCAACTTCTTATTTTTCCTTTTTTTTTTTTTTTTATGTTATTGAATCGATTTTGTGTAGTTTTTCTCTTTCTTCAAACCTCATTATTTGAGTTGCATCGTTTTACTAGGAAAAGAAAAGAAAATATATTAAGATCGCAGATGTTGTAATTAAATACATAAATAATTCATTAAACTCTGGCTGCAAATATTAATTATTAAATATTATTATTTTGGTTAAATAATGCCTTAAATATTCTCTTATATTAATTACCCAAAATTATTACGTGATATATCTGATTTTAATTTAATACCCTAAACCTTTGCAAACTCGTTTCTTTTTTTTCTCCGTCCAATTTTCATTCTACTGCAAAATTCGAGTGGTAAGCTTTCTTCTATTTCTATGTATTTTCTCCCAATAATTTTTCAATTGTGAAATACACAAAATATGTTTGTGTCTTATGTTACTGTATAAAGCTTCTTTTTTTAAGCTTTTTAATTCTGTGTTGTTGTTATAAGTTAAAATTTGATTCTCATACCAGTTGATAATTGCAAAGAATGGAATTTGTGACTTGGTATAAGAGGGATTGGATTAGGTTAGTAGGTAGTCAAGGGTATTTTTTCCATACCAGTAGTATTAGTATTATTTTCGTATTTTTTTATTCTTAGATTTCTATTACTACATGTTATTTCTTTTGCTTCAGTTATTTGTCATCTTGTTATTGTTACTGATTCTTTTATCGTGGCTTCTTCTTTTTCAAAATTGTTATGATTATGCTTTCTTTGAGCTGAGGTTCTGTCAGAAGCAACTCTCTATCTTTACAAGGTAGGGATAAGGTCTGCGATATGGGATTACACTGAGTATGTTATTGTTGTTGGTTTTGTTGTTTTGTGTGTTGTCCAACCGTATAGCTCGTTTGGCCATGAAAAAAAATTCACTTTTTTCGAAATCAGTATATGGCCATAAAATTTTCAATTGTTTACTTGAAGATGCATTTCGGAATTTTTCAAAAATTTGAATAACTCCAAAAAGCAATTTTACAAAAATTTCACATCAGATTACTCACAAAATTCAAATACACTCCAAAAAAAATTTCATGTCCAAACACAACTATAATTTTCAAATACCATTTTCACTTGAATTTTTTTTTTTTTTTACGTTTTTTTGAAATTTTACAATATTTATGTCTAAACGCCCACAAAGTTTGTAACTTCTACTAGTTAGTCGACAAGCTCTTTTACCGGTAAATGCATATGTATAAAATAATATAATGGTGTTGTGAGTTGTTGAGTATCCTCCTACTGCATATAATTCTGTAAATTTTATTGTGAGTACTAGTTACTATTAGTACTTGCTTTTCAACTGATCCAATTCTTTTTAATGGTAAAAGAAAAAAAAAATTGGTTGATGTGTTTTTGTCTTCTCACGTTCAGGGGCGGAGCCACAGTATTTGCTGCGGGTATTTATATTAAGAATTCCAATAAATATATATAAATAATTAATTTAGAACCCAGTAACTTAAAAGGATTATAATCCCGAACCCATTAGGTTCAAATCCTAGCTCCGCCTCTGCAGTCACGTTATACAACTTTTGTGACTTTTACTAGTTAGTATTAGTATTTGCTTCCCAGCTGGTAAGCTATTCTCATCCAATTACAAATTATATGTTGAGTTTTGATATTGTAGAAGTTATAGTATTTGCTTCCCTTATGATAAGCTCATTGTCAAATTCAAATAATACACTGGGCTAAGATATTTTTGTGTCGACTCCTACTTCATAATGTTGTTAGCTGACAGAGCTTGATTGCTTATATCTTCTATAATCTTTCTGTCCACAAAGGTTATCGTTATCATAAAGCGAGTGGAACACAAATGACGTTGGATGAGGAAATGAATGCTAATCTTGAGGAATCCGAGCCTGAATCAGAATCAGAATCATCAGAAGGCCAAGAAGTTGTAAAATTGACTGAACCTTCAAAAAATGCCGTATACAACGTGGAAGGTTTGCTTGATAAGCTCAGAGAAATTAGTTGGCCTGATAATTTGGATTGGATTCACAAGCTTGATGTCAATAGGGAGGAGCAAGAAGATGTGGATGTGAGCGATGATTTGGCGAGAGATCTCTCTTTCTACATGCAAGCGTTGGACTGTGTCCGCCAAGCGTATCTGGTGTTTCATTCTATGGGGCATCCTTTCTTGAGGCCCTTAGATTATTTTGCAGATATGGTGAAATCTGATGCACACATGGAGAAAATCAAAGGTGTAGTCTTGAAAGAGATGAAGAAGATTGAGGATGTTGAAGAGAGGAAGAAGACGAGGGAGAACAAGAAATTCGCAAAAGAAGTTCAGGCACAGAATATGAAGGAAAGGGCTAAGCAGAAAAAGGAGGAGATTGAGGTCGTTAAGAAATGGAGGAAGCAAAGGCAGCAGAGCGGATTTGATAAAGAGAGTATTGGTGATCTTGATTTAGCTTTTGATGAAGATGGGAAAAAACTATTTCAAAGATCAATTAAGAAGAGGCCTAATGTGTCTCCTAGAGATCGATCAGGAGGAAAGGCGAAAGGGTCAGACAAAAAGAGGAAGAGCGTGGAACTCAAGAACTCAAAGTTTGGCTTTGGTGGGAGGAAAGGTTTAAAGAAGCAGAATACTGCTGAAATGGATTCAACTCTGCCAAAAAGAAAAGGGTGAAGTAAAACAAGATGATTTAAGTTAATTCCTTCTTTTGTAGACATCCATATTGATCTGGACCTTTTCAGTGAGATTTTAGTCTGGCACTTAATTGAGACATCTCGTATAGTATCACTTTTCTTCAAGTTAATGGCCTTTTTGCCTACCTTCAATGTTCAATCGTCATAAGTTCTTTAATAGTATAAATCTTCTTCAATGGATAGTCTATTTCCTGATGCCTCTATTTAATTTGTTCCTTTTTGTCTGCCAAAAGTTTCTCATTGTCACACACGCCACTGCAAGTTTACATTTTTCTCACGATTTTCTTGAGTACTAGTCCTTACATTTATGTTTAGAATAATGGACAAATATAGTAAAAATTGCACGGGGTGCCTTATTTGGTCGCCCTCATTTAACTTATATTTTTCTTTTTAAGTTTTAATTTGTACCCACTGTTTAAACAATTATGTTCAGTTTGGTCTTATTCACAATAATTTAACCTCTTAGATGTTTTAGCTTTACAGGTAAAACTTGCACGGGGCCCCTATTTGGTCGTCCCTATTTAATCTATACCCATTTTTATAAAAAAATTTCAACCCGTACCCACTTTTTAAATAAATTCAGCTCTCTTTCTCCTCCTCCTTCGTTTTCTTCTTCTTCTATAGTGATACGTACACCCCTTCTCAGAGAAGCCGAGAATATGTAAAAATGGACCACCAGAGACAATGATCAGATCCCATTGTTTGTTGAAGTTCAGCTCAACAAACTAGGCCAAGAACTGCCGCAACCACCAACATCTATTTCCACTGTACTCTTCTGGTATTTATTATTGCTAACCTCCTCTACAATCCAATTAGAAGCCCAAATGCTTGTTTCTTTCAATAGATTTGGAGAAAACCGATTTATTGAGAGGGGTAGTGATGATAGTGGCTTTAACACCACGTGAAGCTACGAGTTTGGCCATGTCTAACGTAGGAATCATGTGGCCATGAGCCATAAAAGGAAAGAAATATGGAGTTGACCCATGTGTGATAAAAGTTGCAATAGAAACAGAAAAGAGAGCATTTGGGGTTACAAAACTTCACCCTCAGAGCTGAAGTTCGCCAGTTACAAAACAAATACTTCAGCTCTACAGCTGAAGTTTGTCAGTTACAGAAATAAAAACTTCAGCTCTAAAGCTGAAGTTCGCCAGTTACAAAAATAAAAACTTGCTACTTCAGTCCCGTCTACTACAATGCTGAAGTTTTACGTGGTTGTCTTTGCTACTTTAGCCCTGTATGCTTAATTTACGCGAAAAAGTGGGTACAATTGTAAATTTTTTTGCAAAACGGACACAAGTTAAAATATCACCCAAAAAGCAGGTATAGTGTGTGTGTTTGGTTAAGAGCCTCGAGGGCTCGCGAGTGAATTGAAGGTGGTTCGGGGTGTTTTTAAACTTAGGAAAAGATCAGATTTTCTGCTGCAATTTCACTCAGACATTTTGTTCTTCGCGAATGCGGCCCCAGGCTCGCGTTCGCAGTGCTTTGATGTCCCTTCTTACGCGTTCGCAGCCCACTTCACGTGTTCGCGTAGTTCTGATTCCCCCTCCTTCGCGTTTGCGTCATCACTATCGCGATTGCATAAGCCAAGTTCAAGATCCCCAGAAGTCCTTTCTTCGCGTTCGCATTATTCAGTTCGCGAACGCGTAAGTTAACCAGCCTACTCAACGCGTTCGCGTGGGTCTTCCCGCGTCCGCGTAGTACAATTTCTGGACCCCTCAGCTTTTCCTCTACGCGTTCGCAACCCAACCATCGCGAACGCGATGGCCCCTGTTTCTCTTCATCGAGAACGCGTCCTCTTAGTCGCGATCGCGTAGGGTAAAAATACCCAGTTATATTTTTAATTTCCAGAATCAGAACATACGGGATTTCTTCATTTTTCTCACGAGCTCTCTTCTCTCCCAAGCTTTAGGAAGCCATTAAAGCCCCTATTCTTCAAGACCACTTGGGTAAGTAATTCCCTACTCATTTCCTTCATTTTTCCTTCATTAATTAGCAAGTTTCTAATCTTAAATCATGAAATCAAAGTAGAAATTAAGGGTTTTGGGCAGAGTTAGGATTTTGAGAATTTTGGGGTATTCAACCTCAATTTGGGGTCGGATCTTGAAACAAATTATATATTTGAACTCGTGGGGTTATGGGTGACTAGGTTTTGGTCCGAGCCTAGTGTTTGGACCATGGGGGCTCGGTGTCGGATTTTTATAATTTTGGAAGAATGCTAGGAAATTCATATATATACTGAAATGCACAGGTTGATTTGGTAGTCCTGTCTAGCCTCGTCACTACTTCGCCGGGGTTAGGCCAGGAACTTACCATCATATGGAGTCGGTTGTGCTGATGCTATACTTCTGTGCTTTTTGCACAGATCACGGTACCGGAGCAGCTTTTGGACCACAGCAGTAGCATACTGAGCAGGAACTGACTTCAGTCCAGGGACTTACGAGGTAGCCTAGCTGGCGTTCGCAGGCCGAAGTCCCTTTCCATATTTTTAGTTTGCTTTCATTTTACCGAGACAGACATTATGTATTTTCTATTCAGCCTTATTTGTAGCACTTTTTAGTGGTTCGTGAGATAGTGACTCTAGTCTTGGGTAGAGGAATATTAACTTCCGCATTTTGGGTTTCCAGTTATTTATGTTATAAAAGACTTCCGCTTTTATTTAAAAGTTTATTATTGTTATTATTGTTGTGTTGTTATCCGAAAATATTTTAATGCTTGGCTTGCCTAGCTCCGACAGTAGGCGCCATCACGACTCCCGATGGTGGAAAATTCGGGTCGTGACATTTTTAGTGAATTAGATGTAAAATCTTAGTTGGTTTCATACTCATGACCAATAGTCAGAATCACAAATAATATAATTTTGTCCAGTATGGAGTTAAATACTTCAAAGAATAATTTAAACTTTAAAGGGCATAATCATCGGTTATAATTTCGGGTATATTTCTATTAACATTTAGTATTTTAATATTAGTAATTTTATAATAATATAGAATATAAATATAGATATAGATTAGTCTTTATATTCTTGCGTCACACGAATAACTTTAGTGGCTGAGCAAGGTTAAAGAATGGGGACTCAAGTAAATCTGCTTCGTTTGAAAATTGTATTTACAAATGGAGCAAAACTATTTTTTTTAAATTATGTATAAGTTGTTAAATTTCCTTAACATAAAAGAAAATTCAAGTTAAGAGGTAAAGTGATTTAAAATATCGGTGTGAAATATTACGAAGTGTGTATCAAAAGTTATACTCCCTCCGTTTCAATTTATGTGAACCTATTTTCTTTTTAGTCCGGCCAAAAAGAATGACCCATTTCCTTATTTGGAAACAATTTACCTTTATACAATGATTTATAGCCACACAAAATAAAGGTGCCTCATTTTACACCACAAGATCAAAAATCTTCTCTCTTTTCTTAAACTCCGTGTCCAGTCAAATGGGTACACATAAATTGAAATGGAGGGAGTAAAATTTTAGTTGAAATGGATATTCTAAATTGTTACTCACCGTATATAAACTTTAATAGCAATTTTAATTTAAAAAGAAGGGTAGCAGCACTCCTTGAATATTCGGGAGCAGAATATTTTCAAAGTGGTCACAATAGTGAATTCTCCATTTATGTTTAAATTTTTTTATTCTTTCCCAATTTTGCTCAATATCCATGTTGAAGAACTTATTCAAATAAATTCCAAGTTAGTTTGACCCAAAATTTACTTTGTAGGTTTGTCAAGTGCAGTTTAAATGGGAAAAGAATTTCAGCAATATGTGATTTACAATTGTATCCTCAAGTTATATAAATATTTAAGGTTATAAAAGTCTATCAATGTTCCAAGGATATTTTAGTCGTTCAAAATTTAGAATAAATTATTTGTGCTTTTATAATAATATAGATAGATAGATAGATATGTGATACTATTTAATTTTCATTCTATTTCAAAAGAAGTGAGGTATTTTTATATATATTTAAAAATAATTAATGTTTAACCTTTTATTTTAGTCCTTAATGATGTGATTTCATAACCTCATAATATTATAGATTCTTTAATATCTGAAGTTTCAAAAAAAAATTTTATCTTCTTTAAACAATATGTTTAATCAAATATATTTAGGTAAATAAAAAATAAGGACTATTGTTTATTCGTGTAAAATCATGATTAAGGAATATATACGAATATAAACGTATATATCATCATGTGAGCTTTCATGGTAGTCATTATACTAGCTCACCAGCTGCTGCATCCCCGAGCTTTCATGGTAGTCAGCTTGATGGTTCGTCTTTTGTTGCTCCATCATCTTCCAGTCCATCATCATCATCCATTCCCAGCTTATCTAGGTTGGATATTGGAGGCTCTCGCCCAGATATATCTAGTGTTGCTTCTGCACCATCTCACATACGCAGGCAGAATCTTGGGGGGGATATACAATTTGATAGTTATAATCGATTGATAATCGTCCCCCACAAGGATGGGTAAGAAGGTTCTTATACAAATTTTTATGTTTTGAATGTACTCTCAGATATGTTAACATTAAGGAATATTTATTTACAATTAAAAGATGTTTATTATATATATATATATATATATATATATATATATATATATATATATATATATATATATATATATATATATAT
>MU753624.1:185831-250069 GCA_026770625.1 Nicotiana glauca
ATATATATATATATATATATATATAAAGAGAGAGAGAGTGTGTGTCATGACCCCAAACCGATCTTGATGGCGCCTATCACATTACTAGGCAAGCCAGACCAACTATCAAACCTCAACACATTCTCATTTTAATAAATTATTTACTAACACTGTATAATTACCGATTATCATAATAAGTGTTTAAAACAGCAAGATAGATATGCGAAAGTCAACAAACAAAAACATGAAAGACTACACAGCCCACTCTGATCTGGTGTCACGAGTCTAGAGTCTCTAATACAAGTCTGAACAACCCACTACATAAATCGTGTAGAAATGCGAAAAAGTAATAAGATACAAGGGAGAAATCAAGGCTGCAGATGCCATGCAGCTACTCAAAATCCCCGGCAAATACTGGAAAACAGCTGAAATCTCTCACTCGGCCGCTCGGACACCTGGATCTACACACAAGGTGCAGGGAGTAATGTGAGTACGCTAACTCAGTAAGTAACTAAAGTAAATAATGGACTGAAAGTAGTGACGAGCAGTTCAAAACATATAACTTTAAAATCAGTTCTGTCATAAATTCATCATTTTCAGTTTAACACTTTTAAATCAGTTACTTGACGATATATCCAACAGTGGCTTATTTATAAGAAGAGTGAAAATAGTAGAAACATCATAACAAGGCCCCTCGGGCAAAGAATCACTCAGAATATGGCCTATCGGACAGTCTCTCAGTCACTCGTGACTCAGCTCTCGTCACTCAGTACTCTCTCTCAGTACTCGGCTCATTTAATCCCATAATAATAGAAATTATAGTAACCATTGCGGTGTGCAACCCGATCCATATATTTATAGTCGACTACACTCACTGGGGGTGTGCATACTCCGGAGGGGCTCCTACAGCCCAAGCGTCATATCGTTGTGGCGTTCAGCCCAATCCATATATATATCATTGCGGCGTACATCGCGATCCATATAAGCATCGCTACAGCGTGCAACCCGATCCATATTGTATATCTATAATGTCCTCACCATTAGATTCTCAACCTCTCTTAGTTATTAGCCTCACAGCCTCTCGGGCACCACAACAGAAATTAGGGAACTCAGCCCAAATAGTCCTCACAATAGGAGTAGAATGATAAAACCAGTTTTAAACATTTAATAGGTAAAAACATGACTGAGGATATGCTTTTAACAAGTAAAGTGAGGAAAATATATAAAAATTCCCCTAAGGGTTTCTACAGATCGGCACAAGGCCCCAAACATGGCATAAAGCTCGTAATACACTATAAGGATCCAAAATTCAGAATAATATAACATTTCCAATTAAAATACACGACTTAATAGTCGCTACGGGATGGACCAAGTCACAATCCCTACCGGTGCACGCCACACGCTCGTCACCTAGCATGTGTTTCACTACATTTATCAAATCAAGTCAAATACTGGGGTTTGTACCTCAGTTCCATATTTACAATGGTTACTTACCTCAAACCGGTGAAAATACTACTCCGCGATGGCGTTGCCTATCGAATAGGCCTCCCTCGCATCTAATCTAGTCAAAATCAGAACGAATATGTCACAATATGCTAAGGGAACAAAGCCTAAGAAAAAACAATCGAAAAATACCAAAAATCCCGAAATTAGCAAAACTCGAGCCCCAGACCCACTTCTCGAAAATCAGAAATTTTCACATAAACGGGTTCCTCATCTCCCCACAAGATCATACATACCAAAAGTTCTCAAATACGACCCTAATTGGTCCTCCAAATCCCCAAATCAAAACTCCAAAATTCCAAGCCCTAGTTCTTCCATATTTAGCTTGAGTTCCATGTTTTTCTAGGTAAATTTCACAATAGGATCGAGTTTTAAGTTCTAAAATCTTACCTCCAATAAATTACCCTTGAATACCTCTTCGAACTCCTTCAAAAATCTCTCAAAATGAGCAGCTATGGGTGAAAGTAGACCCAAAATCGTGGACAAGACGACTTAAAAACATTCTGCCCGGGCCTGATTTTCCTTCTTTGCGGACGCGGTCAAACTCTCATGTTCGCGAAGCACAAACTTGCATTGACCAAATTTAACTCTACACGAACGCGACATGCTGGTCGCGAATACGATGCCTTCTCCTCCTATACCTTCGCGAATGCGACACCCTTTCCGCGAACGCGATGCACAACAGGGCCTTGTTCCCAAATTACCCTACGCGATCGCGAGTGCCCTCTCGCGAACGCGATTCACTGAATCCCAGCCTTCCCGAATGAGAAGCCCATCTCGCGAACGCAAAGGCTAAATACTGGTCTCCCTCAATTCCTTCTTCGCGAATACGAAGAGATAAATCTCTACAACACTAAACCTTCAATTTCTTCAACTTTCAAACTCCAAAAATGCTCCGAATGACCATCCGAAACTCACCCGAGGGCCCGGGGACCTCAACCAAAGGCACCAACACATCTTAAAACCTTATTCAAACTTGCTCCAATCATCAAAACACCTCAAACAACATTGAATTACCCAAAACACATCGAATTTAAGCCTAAGTTTCTAAATTGCTTCCGAAATACACTTTCGATAAAAACCCTAACCAACCCACGTCCGAAAGACTTAAAATTTTGCACACAAATCCCAAATGACACAACAAAGGCACTGCAACTCCCGAAATTCCATTCTGACCCCGGATCAAAATCTCACATAACAACCGAAAATTGCCAAAATATCTATTTTGCCAATTCAAGCCTAATTCTACTCCGGACCTCCAAAACCCATTTCGATCATACTCCTAAGTCACAAATCACATCCTGAAGCTAACTGAACCATCAGAACTCACATTCGAGCCCTCTAACATATAAGTCTGCATCCGGTTGACTTTTCTAACTTAAACCTTCTTAAAAGAGACTAAGTGTCTCAAACCTTATCAAAAATCATTTTGGACTCGATCCGACCAACCCGATACCACAAAACCCGAATATCAAAGCATAAAGAAGCAGAAATGGGGGAAACAGAGCGGTAACTCATGAGACGAATGGAAACAGAGCGGTAACTCATGAGACGACTAGCCGGGTTGTCACATCCTACCCAACTTAAACAAACGTTTGTCCTTGAACGAGTGAAGAAACATACCTGAAGCCTCAAACAGGTGAGGAAATCTGCTCCGCATCTCCCGCTCGGTCTCCCTGGTAGCCTCCTCTATGGGCCAACCTCTCCACTGTACTTTCACTGAAGCTATATCTTTTGACCTCCACTTCCGAACCTGACGCTCCAAAATAGCTGCTGGCTCTACATCATAAGTCAAATCACTCTCCAATTGAACTGTGCTGAAATCCAGAACATGGGACGGGTCTCTAATATACTTTTAGAGCATAGAAACATGGAAAACAGGATGCACACTCGGCAAGCTGGATGGAAAAGCAAGCTCATAAGCCACACCCCAATCCTCCAAAGTACCTCAAAAGGCCCAATGAACCGCTAACTCAACTTCCCTTTCTTTCCGAATCTCATAACACCCTTCGTGGGCTAAACCTTCGACAGGACCTCCTCACAAACCATGTAGGACACATCTCGAACCTTCCTGTCGGCATAACTCTTTTGCCTCGACTACGCTGTACGAAGTCTCTCCTAACTTACCTTCACTTTATCTAAAGCATACTGAACCAAATCTGACCCCAATAACCTAGCCTCACTGGGCTCGAACCAACCAACTGGAGATCTACACCGCCTCCCGTACAAATCCTTATATGGAGCTATCCGAATACTCGACCAGTAGCTGTTGTTATAAGCAAACTCTGCGAGCGGTAGGAACTGATCCTATGACCCTCCGAAATAAATAACACAAGCGCGTAGCATATCCTCCAATATCTGAATGGTGCGCTCGAACTGCCCGTCCGTCTGAGGGTGAAAGTTGTGCTCAACTGCACCTGAGTACCTAACTCTCATAGAACAGACTTCCAAAACTGGGAAGTAAACTTAGTGCCCCGATCTGAAATGATGGAAGCAGGAACACCATGCAACCGAACAATCTCCCGAATATATATCTTTGCTAACCGCTCTGAAGAATAAGTGGTACAGATAGGAATGAAGTGCACGGACTTGGTTAGCCTATCCACAATCACCCAAATAACATCGAACTTCTTCAAAATCCGTGGAAGTCCAACAACAAAATCCATAGTGATCCTCTCCCACTTCCACTCAGGGATAACCATCTACTGAAGCAAGCCACCCGGCCTCTGATATTCGTATTTCACCTGTTGACAATTGAGACGCCGAGCTACTAACCCCACAATGTCTTTCTTCATTCTTCTCCACCAGTAGTTCTGCCTCAAATCCTGGTACATCTTCGTGGCACCTAGATGAATGGAATACCACGAGCTGTAGGCCTCCCCGAGTATCAACTCCCGAAGCCTATCCACATTGGGCACATAAATCCGGCCCTGAATTCTCAACACTCCATCATCACCAATGGTCACATCTCTAGCATCATCATGTTGAACCCCTGTCCCTAAGGAAAAACATATGCGCTCTCTGATGCAATCATATAAAGAAGACCGAGATACCACACAATCCAATACCCGACTGTGCTCAGAAATATCCAACTTCACGAACCGATTGGCCAAAACTTGAACATCAACTGAAAGAGGTCTCTCCCCAACTGGAATATATGCCAGATCCCCATACTCACTGCCTTTCGGCTCAAAGCATCGTCCATCAATTGGCCTTTCCCGGATGGTACAACATAGTGATATCATAATCCTTAAGCAACTCCAACCATCTCCGCTATCTCAGATTAAGATCAACTCCAACCATCTCCGCTATCTCAGATTAAGATCCTTTTTCTTGAACAAGTGCTGAAGACTGCAATGATCAGTGAATACCTTACAAGACACGCCATACAAGTAATGCCTCCAAATCTTTAATGCGTGAACTATGGCAACCAACTCCAAATCATGAATGGGGTAGTTCTTCTCATGTGGCTTCAACTGCCGTGAGTCATATGCAATAACTCTACCCTCCTACATCAACACACAACTAATCCCTACTCTCAAAGCATTACAATACACTGTATATGAACCTGAAGCTGATGGCAAAACCAACACTAGAGTTGTGGTCAAAGCTGTCTTGAGCTTCTGAAAGCTCTCCTTACACTCGCTCGAACCATACAAATGAAGCACACTTCTGAGTTAACTTGGTCAAGGGTGATGCAATAGATGAGAATCCCTGAATAAACTGGCGATAATAGCCTGCCAAACCAAGAAAACTACGAATCTTAGTAGCTGAGGACGGTCTGGGCCAACTCTGCTCCGCCTCTATCTTCTTTGGATCAACCTGAATCCCTTCACTGGACACCACGTGTCTCAAGAACGCCACTGGCCCGAGCCAAAACTCAAACTTGGAGAACTTCACATAAAGCTTCTTCTCCCTCAATCTCTGCAATACAACTCTCAAATGCTCCGCGTGGTCCTCTTGACTGTGCAAATATACCAGAATGTCATCAATGAAGACTTTGACAAACGAATCAAGATAAGTCCGGAACACGCTGTTCATCAAGTGCATGAACGCTGCTGGGGCATTGGTCAGCCCAAAAGACATAATCAGGAACTCATAATGACCATATCTGGTCCTAAAGGCTATCTTAAGAATATTCGAATCCCTGATCTTTAACTGGTGATAACCCAAACAGAGATCAATCTTAGAGAACACCCTCGTTCCCTGTAGCTGGTCGAATAGATCATCAATGCGAGGCAGAGGATACTTGTTCTTAATTTTTACCTTGTTTAATTGACTATAATCAATGCACATTCTCATTGTTCCATCCTTCTTCTTCACAAACAGAACCGGTGCACCCTAAGGTGACACATTTGGCCGGATGAACCCCTTATCTAGGAGTTCCTGAAGCTGCTCCTTTAACTCTATCAACTCCGCTGGTGCCATACGATATGGAGGAATAGAATCTGAGTGCCCGACATCAGGTCAATACTAAAATCAATATCCCTATCCGGTGGCATGCCCGACAGGTCTGCAGGAAATACATTAGGGAAGTCCCTCACAACTAGAACATAATCAATACTGGGAGTCTCAGCTCTGACATCCCTCACAAAGGCAAGATACGAGAGACAACCCTTCATAACTATATGCTGGGATTTCAAGAAAGAGATCACTCTGCTAGGAACATAATCGGTCATACCTCGCCACTCGATCCGTGGCACACCCGGCATAGTCAAAGTGACTGTCTTAGCATGACAGTCTAGAATAGCACGACACGGAGATAGCCAATCCATACCCAAAATGACATCGAAATCCACCATAATCAGTAATAAAATATCAACTCGGGCCTCCAGACCCCCAATAGTCACCACACATGACCGGTACACATGGTCTACAATAATAGTATCACCTACCGGGGTAGATACATGGACAAGTAAAGCAAGAATCTCACGGAGCGTACCCAAATAATGAGCAAAGTATGATGACACATAAGAAAAAGTGGATCCGGGATCAAATAATATAGAGGCATCTCTGTGGCATACTGAAACAATACCTGTAATAACAGCATCGAAAGTAGTAACATTGAATCTACCTGGAATAGCATAGAAATGGGCTTGATCGCCCCCTGACGACCTCCCCTCTGGGGAGACCCCTGGATGACTGATCCCCACCCCTAGCTGGCTCGGCAGGTGGTGGTAGAGCAACTGGAGCCGAAGCTGATGATTGGCCCCTCTGCTGGGATGAACTAGAAACACGATGGGGACACTACCTCCTCATGTGAGCAACTCCCCAGTGTTGGAGATGGGGACTGAAGGGGACCCCTCTCACCGTAGTGGCTAGCAGATGCACTCGACATAGACGAGACCTAAACAGACAGAGCACGGGATGAGCTCTAAGTTGGAAGGGCACTAAATAATGAATGGCCTTGGTGTGAACTGTGGGAACCATGACCCGATGACACCCCTCGATAACCTGAGCGATCAGACTGACCATGTCGGAACTGTTTGCCTCTGTCGTGCTGAAATAGGCCCCTCGAAGGAGCACCATTGTAGCTACCAGATCCTCGAGGCCTCTTGGCCTCCCTCTCCTCTCGCTCTTGGCGACGGACAGACTCAATCTCCATGGCAATATCCACAACTTCCTTGAATGTAGCACCAGTCACCCTCTCCCTACTCATGAGAATACAGAGCTGGTACACGGGGTCATCAACAAACCTCTTGGTCCTCTCTCGATCAGTAGGAACCAATGAAACTGCATGTTGGGCTAACTAGAGAATCACATCTCATACTGCATCACCATCATCTCCCCCTGATGCAGCTACTCAAACTGCCTACGCAACTCCTCTCGGCGCGACTGTGGCACATACTTTTCTAGAAAGAGAACAGAGAGCTGCTGCCACATAAGGGGCACTGCACCAGCAGGCCTACGCCTTCTACCAAGTGAAGGCAGCCCTAGAAAACTGTACGAAGCATCCGCTGACACTTATCCAAGAAACCCTGGGCATTCTCGCCCTCTGCATCGTTGAATGTCGGAGGCTAGAGTCTATCAAACCTCTCAAGTCGACGCTGCTCATCATCTGGCATAAATGTTACTACAAACTCCTAAACTGGTGCAATCGTCTGGGCAGGAGGTGCCCCCGATATCTGGAGTCCCTGCACAACCTCATCAGGTGTGCGCGCAATGGCGGTCTGAATCCCTCCCCCGGTGTATGAAGTAGCTGTGGCCGTAGTAGCTAAAACTGCCTGAGCCAAACCAGTACACACTGATAAGATCTGAGCTAAAGCCTCCTAAAAGCCTGGAATCATAATAGGCACAGCTGGTGCCTGAACTAGTGCAATTGGAGCAGCCATAGCTGGAGCCTGAACCGGAGTTGGGGCAGCTGGTGGATCAACAGGTGCTGCCCCCGCTGCTCTGCCTCTGCCACGACCACGAGTACGTCCACGGCCTCTGGTGGCCTCAGTTGGTGGACTGGTGGTGGTCTACCCCGTTCGGTAGCTCGTATCCTCACCATCTGTGAGAGAATAGAATAACAGAAGTTTAGTACTAGGATCAAGAAACTCGCACGATAAAAATTTCAAGAATGTGAAGTTTCCTAAAGGTTCTGCAGCCTCTCGAGGATAAGTATAGATGTCTCTGTACCGATCCGCGAGACTCTACTAAACTAGCTCATGACTCGCGAGACCTATGTAACCTAGGCTCTGATACCAATTTATCACGACCCCAAGCCGATCGTGATGGCGCCTATCACATTACTAGGCAAGCCAGACCAACTATCAAACCTCAACCCATTCTCATTTTAATAAATCATTTACTAACACTGTATAATTATCGATTGTCATAATAAGTGTTTAAAACAGCAAGATAGATACGCGGAAGTCAACAAAAAAAAAGCACGAAAGACTACACAGCTCACCCTGATCTGGTGTCACGAGTCTAGAGCCTCTAATACAAGTCTGAATAACCTACTACATAAATAGTCTAGCAATGCAGAAAAGTAATAAGATAGAAGGGAGAAATCAGGCTTGCGAACGCCAAGCAGCTACATCGAAATCCCCGGCAAATGCTGAAAAACAGCTGAAAGCTCTCACTCGGTCGCTCGAGCACCTGGATCTGCACATAAGGTGCAGGGAATAACGTGAGTACGCCACTCAGTAAGTAACTAAAGTAAATAATGGACTGAAAGCAGTGAGGAGCATTTCAAAACATATAACTTTAAAATCAGTTTTGTCATAAATTCTAGTTTAAAACTTTAAATCAGTTACTTGATGATATATCCAACGAAGGCTTATTTATAAGAATAGTGAAAATAGTAGAAACATCATAACAGGGCCCCTCGGGCAAAGAATCACTCAAAATATGGCCCCTCGGGCAGCCTATCAGTAACTCGTGACTCAACTCTCGTCACTCAGTACTCTCTCTTAGTACTCGGCTGATTTAATCTCATAACAATAGAAATTATAGTAACCTCTGCGGCGTGCAGCCCGATCCATATATTTATAGTCGGCTACGCTCATTGGGGGTGTACAGATTTCGGAGAGGCTCCTACAGCTCAAGCGTCATATCGCTGCGGCATGCAGTCCGATCCATATATATATCGTTGCGGCACACAGCCAGATCCACATAGGTATCGATGTGGCGTGCAGCCCGATCCATATTGTATATCTATAATGACCTCACTATTAGATTCTCAACCTCTCTCAGTCATTAGCCTCACAGCCTCTCGGGAACCACAACAGAAATTAGGAACTCAGCCCAAATAGTCCTCACAGTAGGAGTAGAATGATAAAACTAGTTTTAAATATTTAACAGGTAAAAACATGACTGAGGATTTGCTTTTAACAAGTAAAGTGAGGAAAACAGTTAAAAATTCCCCTAAGGGTTACTACAGGTTGGCACAAGGCCCCAAATATGGCATAACGCCCTTAATACAGTATAAGGATCCAAAATCCAGAATAATATAACATTTCCAAGTAAAATACGCGATTTAATAGTTGCTACGGGACGGACCGAATCACAATCCCTACCGATGCACGCCCACATGCTCGTCACCTAGCATGTACGTCACCGCATTTATCAAATCAAGTCAAATACCGGGGTTTGTAACTCAGTTCCAAATTTACTATGGTTACTTACCTCAAACCGGTGAAAATACTACTCCGCGATACCTTTGCCTCTCGAATCAGCCTCCCCCTGCGTCGAATCTAGTCAAAATCAAAACGAATATGTCACAATATTCTAAGGGAACAAAGCCCAAGCGAAAACAATTGAAAAATACCAAAAATCCTGAAATTAGCAAAACCCGAGCCCCGGGCCCACTTCTCAAAACTCAGAAATTTTTACCAATGGGTTACTCATTTCCCCACGAGTTCATACATACCAAACCTTCTCAAATCCGACCCCAATTAGTTCTCCAAATTCCCAAATAAAAAGTCCAAAATTTCAAGCCATAGTTCTTCCATTTTTAGCTTGACTTCCATGATTTTCTAGGTAAATTTCACAATAACATCGAGTTTTAAGTTCAAAAATCTTACCTCCAATCAATTCCCTTTGAATCCCTCTTCGAACTCCTTCAAAAATCTTTCAAAATGAGCAGCTATGGGTGAAAATAGACCCAAAATCCTGGACAAGACGACTTAAAAATATTCTACCCAGGCCTATTTTTCCTTTTTCGTGAACGCGGTCAAACTCTCGCGTTCGCGAAGCACAAACTTGCATTGACCAAATTTTACTCTACGTGAATGCGACATGCTGGTCGCGAACGCGATGCCTTCTCCTCCTATACCTTCGCGAACGCGACACCTTTTACGCGAACACAATGCACAACCAGGCCTCGATCCCAAATTACCCTACGCGATGGCGAGTGCCCTTTTGCGAACGCGATTCACTGAATCCCAGCCTTTTGCGAACGTAAAGCTTATCTCGCGAACGTGAAGGCTAAATACTAGCCTCCCTCAATTCCTTCTCCGCGAACGCGAGGTCTCCTCTCGCGAACTATCTCTGCAACACTGAACCTTCACTTCTGCAACTTTCAAACTCCAAAAATGCTCTGAATTACCATCCAAAACTCACCCGAGGGCCCTGGGACCTCAACCAAAGACACCAACATATCTTAAAACCTTATTCAAATTTGCTCCAATCATCAAAACACCTCAAACAATATCGAATTACCCAAAACACATCGAATTCAAGCCTAAGTTTCTAAAATGCTTTCGAAATATGCTTTCGATCAAAAACCTAACCAACCCACGTCCGAATGACCAGAAATTTTGAACACACAACACAACAAAGCTACTGCAACTCCCGAAATTCCATTCCGACTCTCGGATCAAAATCTCACCTACCAACCGGAAATTGCCAAAATATCCATTTCGCCAATTCAAGCCTAATTCTACTCTGGACCTCTAAAACCCATTCCGATCATACTCCTAAGTCACAAATCAGCTCTCGAAGTTAACTGAACCATCAAAACTCATATCCGAGCCTTCTAACACATAAGTCAACGTCCGCTTTACTTTTCTAACTTGAACCTTCTTAAAAGAGACTAAGTGTCTCAAACCTTATCAAAAATTATTTCGTACTCGATCCGACCAACCCGATACCATAAAACACGAATAACGAAACATAAAAAAAAAGAAATGGGAAAAATAGAGCGGTAACTCATAAGACGACTGGCCAGGTCATCACACACACACACACACACACACACACAGAGAGAGAGAGAGAGAGAGAGAGAGAGAGAGAGAGAGAGAGAGAGAGAGAGAGAGAGAGAGAGAGAAGGTCAATTTGCACCTCTCATAGTCCGAGAAACCTATTTATCTTTCTTCTCCATTGTTTAACATTTTTTTTATATTACCATATTATTAACTACCCAAGCTCATGAAACGTATTGTCCACTTTGGACCTAGGCCCGTATAAATTTATCTTTTGGGCTACGCCATCATTGAAGCTAAAAGCGTGTGTACTATGTGAACTTGGATTGTGTCTTATAAAACTCACAGCCTAAAAGTCTACCAGTCCTGCTTGACCCATCCTCGTCAAGCCGACTTTTGTTAGGGGCCTCACATTCACCAACCCTCCCCCGGGACTCATAGCATGTTTGTCTGTGTTTCTAAAATTAGCTTATATTGAAAAGTGCTTTTCAAAAAATACACTTTTGGTGAGAAGTAGTTTTTGTTTGTCTAATCAATTTGAAAAGCACTTTTGAGCAACAATTATTGTTTGGCTAAGTTATTACAAAGTACTTCTAAGTATATTTATCTCAAAAGTACTTTTCAAAAAAAAACACACTTTAGGAAGAAGCTATTTTTTTCTTTTTTCTCAAAAAACTTCTTCTGCTTCTACTCAAAAGCAGTTTTTCCTTCTAAAAGCTAGGCCAAACACTTAACTTTAAAAAAATACTTTTGACAAAAAAGAAACACGACCAAAGAGGCTATCAGGTCTTCGCTGAAGTTTGCTCCACCACTGCACAAACGAAAAATGTTAAAAATTGAAGAAAAATAAATAAATAAGTTTTTTGGACTATGAAAGATGCTAATTCATAGTAATTAGAAAAACTAGTTCTATTTTTAATTCTCTCCACCTGAAAATTTAAGTTGTGATCTAATTTGGCATAACACTTTAAAAGAACATTTAGGGTGTGTTTGGTATAAGGGAAAATTTTTTTCCATGAAAAATATTTTTCAAGAAAATATTTTCTTTGAAAACAAGTAGTAATTTTATTCATTTTTTTGTGTTTGGTACGCAAATTAAGGAAAATGACTTTTCAAGAGTATTTATAAATAATTAAATATAATAAATATGAAACCATAAACTTTCAAACTAACAACCTTGCGAACTCACAAGAACCGCTAAACTTTCAAAATTGCAGAATTTCGAACCCGTAAACTTTATAATTTCTAAACTCGTAAACTTCCAAACACATAAACCTCCGAACTCATAATNACATTGTTCTCCAATTGGAGAAAAATATTTTCTAAAACATTTAAGCCAACCAAACATGAAAAAATTGAAAAATATTTTTCTTCGTACCTAACACACCCTTAAATTTTGAATTTTCTAATTTGGTTCGGTGAAATCGTTACGAAGAGTGTAAGATTTAAATAAAGTACTAGTTTAGCAAAACCATAAATCATATTTGTGGATTTGGTGAGTTATATAATGCATACGACCGTCGGGAGAATGCAAAGTCTTTTTGTTTTTGGAAAACTAAAAAATGTGAAATACAATCTTTGTGTAATGTGTTCAATGAAGAACTTATCATCACGGAGAAAAAACTGAGTCACTTTCCAACTTTAACAAAAAATTTAAATAAAGGAAGGAACATGAAAAGAACCTTAATTTTGCAAAGGATGTCATGCATGCCTCTTACAAGCAGAGGAGAGAATCTAAAATTTTAATTCTATTGGTTTAACATAAATTTTTAGCCAAAACTCTATTATATTTTAAAGTTATGGGTTCATATCTATTTTTTATTCTAAATTTAGTGATTTTTACATATAAATTTATGCTCCGCGTCGAAATTATTGGATGCAGTTGAACGCAGTAGTTGTATGTTGCATCCACCCTGCCTAGAAGCTAGAAAACCTGTAAAGGAAACTAGGGACCCTTGTTTACCTTGAAAATGGTAATTACAATTATATTGATTTTGTGGTTCTAAAAATACGTAATTTATTTTAATGCTAGTTGTTAAGCGATAGATGCTAAGTATGAGTGAGAAAGGTAAAGTAAGAGTAAGAGGCAGTGTGGTTATTCAAACCAAGTGGCTGCGAATCGGGGTCTCGGACCAGCCTCAAGCTGGGCCTCGAGGTTGAGCTAATGAGCTTGATTGGGGATGATCGATAAAGGACTAACAGTTCCAAGGGCCTCAATAATGGCTCTTTATGATCAATGATAAATTATAAATGAGGAATAATTAATGAAATACAATAAATGTAAGCAATAAATCAAAGGAAAGACAATAGAGAATGTTTTAGTTAGAGGGCAGAGAATATTCTTGTTCTTATATTGAATATCATGTATCTTTACAAAATGACAAGGGTGTCCTTTATATAAGAGGGGGAATTAAAACATAGTACATATGCATTTATTACAAAGATATGCAGCTGGTACACCTATTTAATGCCATGGTACTGGCTTGTACTATTCTTGTAGACATGGTAAGATTTTAACCACGTGCCTTTTGGGAATTTTTCGCTTGTCTAAGATGGCCACCGATTTGCACAATCCCGAGGTCGATCATAGGGAATTCTCGGGGTCAAACCTCGAGCTGTACTTCGAGGCTTCTGAAGACGGGCTGTGAAATTTCATAATGATCACAAAATCAGACTCTCCAATTTTAGCTGTATACAGATGGTCCCCGCATTTCAGAGCATGAAATGATAAGGAACGATCTTGACCTCAACTTTCTCGAACATCTCGTGATGATGTCATGCTCGTGACGTAAGCGTTCGAAGTAACTAGAATGTCCCATCAGTCTGTCTCCCTAGAAGCATTGAATGTACTACTGGTTCGCTTTCTCAAAGGCGGTCATCGCGCTATTGAAAGCATTGATTGCTCCGTTGAAACGTTTTCCAAAGGCATTGACTGCGTCGTTGATACGTTTTCCAAAGGCATTGATTGCGCCGTCAGTTACGCTAGTGTCCCTCTATAAATGGGGAACTGCTTGAGCCAAGACTTTTCTCAACCTTTCTTCAACAACCCTTTCCTGTCTCATTTACAAAGATTTTTCCCACTGAGTGGGATTATACTGGGTTGGTGTTGTTGTTGCTGTTGTTGGACCGAGATAACGAGAGAGGGACCTCAAATTCTTCCCGCATAAGAAGATATATGTACTGCAAACCGCTGATCATCTCTCTTAACTTCAACTTGGTGTGGCACCTCATTCCTTTTACTTTCAATGGAGTGAGGTGACATCACCTAATTACTTTTCCATCCCACACCGGTACAAAGTCTCAGGAAGTGTCTTCATAATAGTAGTGCTGACGAGACCCATAGTCGCCAAATTTTTCACCAAGCCACAATTTTCCTAGCTTGTTAAAAGCTTTTGCTCTTTAATAGGCTATAGCCCACATTTCATCTATTGCTGCTTTGGAGGAGATTCTCGAAGACGTCGCTCTAAAGAACGAAATGGGGTCCCCAAGGAAACGGTTCTCACAAATGTCGCTCCCGAGGACATACCTTTGAAAGTAGATTAGGCTTTTTAGCTGTTGCTTTTTGCTTCTTTGTTTCGATGTAAGGACCCCCCGTGGGCTTTTGTAATCGTCTTTTATTCATACAAAAGTTTCTTTGATTTGCCTTTGACTTGTGCTGATCTTCCATTTTGCCTTCGATTGGTCCGAAAATCGGACCCGAACATTGTAATCACTTTGGTTATCGATTGGTTAATACAATATTCCCCGAAATTCTTTGTCATCCCTCAGGCTAAGTCTGGATTGATCTGATACAAACTTAGGCTGTCGGGACCTCTGAATTTGAATTGGGTGAGAGCAGGGTCTCAATTTTTTTGAAATAAAGCTTAGCCTTTTTTAGGCCTCGTTGATAGTCCTCGAGTGAGAGTTTGCTTGATCATCTGAAAATAAAGATAGCCCTCAGGCCTTTACAAATAGTCTCCGACTGAGAGTCTGCTTGAACTCGGGAGGACCTTGGGCTTAATAGTTGAGCGGGCATTTGTTCCAACTCGAAATAAAGATAACCTGAGGCTTTATTAAAAGTTCCCGAGTGAGAACTGGCTCGAACTCGGGTCTCCTTTGGTTTTAGTAATCGAGCGAGCATTTGCTTGAACTCGAAATAAAGATAGCCTTGAGGATTTATGAATAGTCCCCTAGTGAGAACTGGCTCGAAAACGGGTATCCTTTGGGCTTAGTAATCAAGCGAGCATTTGTTCAATCTCAAAATAACGATAGCCCTGAGGCTTTACGAATAGTCCCAGATCTGGCAAACTGGACTCGAAAATTGGTAGCTTTCTCGACCTACGATGAGCGTAAGTGGCGAGACCTATCGAAGGGTAGATGGGAGGCAAAACACCACGGTGAGTACCGTATGATTATTTTCTCTAAGGAATATTTCCCTTTGTGTTTCCTAACTTCTTTACTGCAGGCGTTGGAGAATTTTTCGAGATGAGACCATGCCCTTTCAGAGAGGAGGGAGGATTATCAGCTTCGGGACCAAAGAGCAATAACAAGCATAACAAATCCTCGGTAGGCGAGGACATTCATAGTGAGGCACGGTTCGCCCGGTGGAGTAAAGGAGAGGCAACCGCTGAAGTAGATCATGTACCTATCGGTCGTCATGCGAACATTGGTGCAACAGAATGGAGCGACCACATATCGATGGCTCGAGCCGAGAGACCTCTCAGGACAGCTGAGCCTGCAATACCCAAGGGTTCTAGCCTCGGGGGAGTGGCTCCTCTTTTTCCACCGTCTTCTTCCCTGGTCGAAGGTACTTTGAGGGATAGGGATATTTCGCCACTATCTTCTTCTTTTGTCGAAGGTACTTCAAGAAATACAGATTTTCTGTCGCTGTCTTATTCTCCCATCGAAGGTACTTCGAAGGATGTTCGAGGCCAGAGGCCGCCTAAATCAGGCGAGGTCTCGAGCGATCATATCCCTACCGAGAGCAGTTCGACTGGGGCCGATGAGACCAGGCCAGTAGATGCACGCTTAACTTTTTTAGGAGGCTCAACGACTCTGTTATGTGGTGAGTTTTGGTTGACTTTGTTGGTTTTTCAGCTTTGCATTTTCATTTTCTCACTGAGCTTCTTTTTCATAGGCCTTTGACAAGCTCAAGTCCGAGCTGTTCCACTGTGAAGCCAGGTTGCGGAAAGCCTTGGACAGGGAGAAATACCTCAAGCTTTTTTGTGATAAAAGGGCAAAGAAGTTGATACACCTTTGGTACGAGATGAATCAAAGCTTGAACCACGAAGGCCGCCTTGAGAGACAGGTAACCTTTATTTCGAGCGGATACATGTTTCTTCTTCCATTCCTCGGAGATTAATATTTTGATACTTCAGTTGCAGAGTAAGACGGAGGACCTGGAACGCCGCTGGGGAAAAGTTGGTCGGCCAAGTATGAGTGTAATGAGCTAAGGGCTCAGATAGATGCCCAAGTTGCAGCCAAGAAAAATACTTTGGCCAAGGCTTCTGCCCTCTAGGTGCAACTCCAAAATGCTCGTGAAAATAACTCGGTCCAGATAAGCAGGATTGCAAGGCTCTAGTCTGACCCTTTAAAGATAAAGGCTGAGGTCGTGAACGTCTGGGTTGAAGCTGGAGAGATTCGAGTTAAGGCTAATAAGAAAGTGGCCGTCTATTTAAAAGACGTTACCGATGCTCAAGTTTAGTTGAGAGGGGCTTCCGATCGGGAGAGTAGAAGCAATGAATATGCCAAGT
Source organism: Nicotiana glauca (assembly GCA_026770625.1). Lineage (NCBI taxonomy): Eukaryota > Viridiplantae > Streptophyta > Magnoliopsida > Solanales > Solanaceae > Nicotiana > Nicotiana glauca. Next base: position 202,678 of record MU753624.1, read on the forward strand.
GCAAATCCCGCAGGGAAACCCTTAAGGATATCCACGCTAGGGGCCTCGATCTCTCGGAAGAGATAGAGCAGGCCAAAGAGAATGAATACGATGCCAAGTTCCTCTTATCCGATGCCGAAGACAGTGATGAAGGGGCCGATGGAGCCATAGTTCCTTAGGGGAAAGTAGACTAGGCTTTCCCTTTTTGATACTGCGTACAGTGCTCCTAGAGAACATTGTAAATGAATCCTTGTATTATTTCACATATACATATAAAAAGAAGAATTGCGGTTTTCCCCTTTCATGAATTTCCCTTTTCTTGTGTACGTCTTTCTTTTGTTTTAAATTTTGACGTTTGTTAGCAATTAGCCAGATGAGTTGGATTTCGAGGTAAAACCCTTAGGTTTACAAATCGGCCCTGAGGTTTGCTAGGCTGGCCCGTAGGCTATTATGTGTTGGGTCAGTACGACCTCTAATATAGGCTGCGCTTAGGCTCATACGTATTGGGTCGGTACGACCTCTAATATAGGCTGGCGCGTTGGTTCTTACACGTTGGGTCAGTACGACCTCTAATATAGGCTGGCACTTAGGTTCTTACGCATTGGGTCGGTACGAACTATAATATAGGCTTTATTTTTTCCTCGTTAAAGATTTTTTAAAGTTTTTGCGTTTGTCCGACTCTTTGATGGTTTGATAAGAACCTTGATTATAAGTCGTTATGTGACGATAAATGATCACCTCAAGAGGTTTCGCTCGATGGCTGAATTGTTTCGAAGCCTTTTCATTATTTGGAGCTGATATGATCGAAGCTCTTTTGCTTATACCGAGGGTAGCCTGATTAACCGGTTCTTTTCGAAGTCTTTTCAAAGTAATTGAAGGCCTGTGATTTTATGGCGATGTTCGGTCATCCCCGAGTCATGTTAGTTTGGTCAGAGCCTTATGACCGCAGTCATTATGTTCGGCCGTCGCCTTTTAGTCCTCGAGTAAAGTATCCTCAGCGTCTATATCGAGGGTATGCCTTTTTAGGGTCTTACAAGTTCGAATAAATAGACTTGACTTTAAGATCGGGATTATGTCCTTTGTAAGGTCTTATAAATTTGAACATGCCTTACTTAAGGTCTTACAGGTTCTTTGGTTACTTGGCACAAGTATAATTCATCCTTGCTTGAGGTCTAACAGATTTGGTATTGCCTTATGGATGTATTATGAGCTCGAGGTTGCCTCATGAAGGTCTTACATTTCCTATCATTGCCACATGGAGGACTTTCAGGCTCGAGGTTGCCCGTTTGGGGTCATACGACCTCGAATTTTTGATAGCACGATGGGGTGATAGCCGGCGACAGTCCCTGAGACATCGAATTTTTTTGGCTCTGAAGCCGTTCTTTGTAAACTTGATGTTGCCTCATCGAGGGCTTATGATCTCAAAGTTTTCGATGTCAATTCTCGAGTGTTTAGGAAATTTCTGGCCTTAGAGCCGTTTCTTGTGAAAATAGCAAACTTCTTTGAAGCGCAAAGTGTTTTGATGGTAAAAAATAAAAAATATTCCTTGATTACTTGGTACAAGTATACATAGTTTTCGCCGTCGAGGGTTTGATTATTCTACGCGGACACGGTTCTTCGACCGTTTGGCCCGATACATCATTTTTTTATTGAGACCCTCTGTGGCTCGTCTTGATTTCTCCGGGGAGATGATCTCCCGGGGGAATGGTCCCCCAGTATTCGAGGTAGCCCTCCTTTGGTATCATCACTACAATAAATATTATATTTAACAACGAAATTATTAGCTACAATTGAAAATTCATCACTAATAATTCACTTTCGGTGACAAAAATTATATTTCGTGCTTAAATGCACGAGTCACTTATTTTTAATGACGAACCACAAATTTAGTAGCAGATATTTTGTCCCCGAAAGTTTCCCGCTAAAAAGATAAATTGGTGCCAATTATTGAGTCATATTAACCACGAATTAAAGTTATTGGTGACAAATTAGCATCGCCACTGATGTTGTAAATACAAAGTTATTTGTCTTTAAAATTTATAATATTTTGGATACAAAAATTTTCGTCACTAAAAATATCTAGTTAAAACAGAGACAACATAGAATTTGTAGTTAAATGGTATAAACTTTAGCTATAAAATTTGTATCTTTATTTGTGACCTTAATTTTTATCACTAATAGTACAAACAATTAGTGACGATCATACATTGTTTCTATTTGATCTATGAAATTATTAGCTACTATACAAAATTATTATTAATTATTCACTTCGTGATAAATATTATATTTCGTACTTAAAAGCGTGAGTGACATACTTCTGGTGACGACACATTTGTCTATTACGGTTTTCCACCAAACGAATGGATTGGCAATAATTATTGAGTAATATTAACCGCAAAACTAAAATTATTAATGATACATTAGTTTCATTACCAAATTTTGTAGATAATTTATGACAAATTATTCCCTGTCTTATAAATAGTTAAATTTTGTGATGCCGAAATAATTCATCATTAATTAAAAGCATGGTCTTGAAATAATTCTATAATTAAAATATATATTTAATAGGTAGTATATACTTTAGCCTAAATTTTTTATATTTATTTGTCACCTTGTTTGTCACTAATAACCTGATTTTTTCTTTGATTTCTTTTTTTCCCCAGTTGTTTCTACTATCTCGCTTTGCATAGTGCTTTGTCAAGTGCTGTGATTTTGTTTATTGAACCAAGGGTCTTCCGAAAACAACCTCACAAAGTAAGGGTAAAGTCTGTATATATACTACGTACCCACCCCAGACCCCTTTTGTGGGAATACATTAAGTACGTTGTTAGTGTAGTCGTTGTTGTTATTGTATTTATCACTAATAATATAACTAGTGACTATCATATACTGTCTCTGCTTAACCTATAAAACTACTAGGCACAATAGAAAATTCATCACCAATAGAAAATTCATCACCAATATTTCACTTATCGAGATAATATTATATTTCATACTTAATTTCATGAGTCACACTTATTTGACAATATTTATACTTTTAGGAATTAAAAGAATTCAAAACAAATTAATTCCCTTTTGAATTATATACGTTGGGAATTTTGAGGACAAGGAGTAAGTCAGAAATAAAATTGCTTGTAACGAACCAACCGATCGTTTTGAGGTCTAATGCGTCGTTCAGCAGTTTGAGACCATGAGTAGCTTCATATAAGGTATTATGACTTGTACGCATGATCATAATTGAATTTATGGGAGTTCGGAGTTGATTTGAAAAGAGAATTCTCATTTTAGAAGCTTTAAGTTGAGAGAAATGACTAGGATTGAATTTCGGAATAAATGACCTCGGAATCACGATATGAAGGTTTCAGTAGGTTCGTATGATGATTTTGGACTTGGGCATATGCCCGGATCGGGTTTTGGATGGCCCGAGAGCGTTTTGGCGCATATTGTGGAAGTTAGCATTTTGGATGAAATTTCATAAGTTTGGGTTGAAGTGCATTTCAGTGTTATCGATGTTCGTTTGGGATTCCGAGTTCGGGAGTAGCTCCGTATGGTGATTCTGGAGTTGGAGACGCAGCACCTTAGAGTGGTTCTTCAGACTTTGAGGGATAGCTGGTTATATGCTAAGTTCTTGAATTGTGAATTCTGGTTGGGTTCAATTACATTTTTGGGTCATGTTGTATCAGCAGAGGGTATTCAGGTGGACCCAAAGAATATTGACGCAGTCAAGAACTGGCCTAGACCAGTATCAGCTATAGAGATTTGGAGTTTCTTGGGGTTGGCAAGCTACTATCGACGATTCGTGGAGGGGCTTTAATCTATTACAGCCCCGATGACTAGATTGGCCCAGAAGGGTGCCCAGTTCAGATGGTCGGATGAGTGCGAGGCGAGCTTTCAGAGGCTCACGACAGGTTTGACTACGGCACCAGTGTTCGTTTTGCCTACAGGTTCAGGGCCTTATACAGTTTATTGTGATGCTTCCCGCGCTGGGCTTGGTACAGTGTTGATGCAAGATAGCAAGGTCATTGCCTATGCGAAGAGGCAGTTCAAGATTCATGAGAAGAACTATCTGGTTCATGATTGGGAATGGTCAGCCATTATTCACGCATTGAAGATTTGGAGGTCTTATTTGTATGGCGTGGCATGTGAGCTATTCACGGATCAAAGAGTCTTTGGTATTTGTTCAAGCAAAAAGGAGTTGAGTTTGAGGCACAGAAGGTGGTTGGAGTTGTTGAAAGATTATGATATCACCATCTTATCCCATTCATGAAAGGCCAATATGGTGGTCGATGCTTTGAGTAGGAAGTCAGCCGGTATGGGCAGTCTTGCTTATATTCCAGTCGGTGAGAGACCGCTTGCTTTCTATGTGAAGGTTTTAGCCAATCAGTTTGTGAGACTGGATATTTCTGAGCCCAATCACGTGTTAGCTTGCACGGTCGCTCGTTCTTCATTATTGGAGCGTATCCGTGATCGACAGTATGATGATTCCCATTTGAGTGTCCTTAGAGACACGGTGTAGTGCGGAGGTGCCAAGAAGGTTACCATAGGTGATGATGGAGTTTTGAGATTGCAGGGTCGTTGTGTGCCTAATGCAGATGGGCTCCGAGAGTTGATTTTAGAGGAGGCCCATAGCTCCCGGTACTCTATTCATCGGGGCACCGCGAAGATGTATCAGGATTTGCGGTAGCATTATTGGTTACGGAGAATGAAGAAGGATATCGTAACATATGTGGCTCGTTGTTTGAATTGTCAGCAGGTTAAGTACGAGCATTAGAGGCCTGGTGGTTCATTTTAGAGGATTGAGCTTCCCAAATGGAAGTGGGACCGGATCACTATGGACTTTGTTACTGGGCTTCCGCAAACTCGGAAGAAATTCGACGCAGTATGGGTCATTGTTGATAGGTTGACCAAGTCAGCACATTTAATTCCTGTGGCAGTCTCCTATTCTTTTGAGAGGTTGACTGAGATCTATATTCGGGAGATTGTTCGCCTTCATGGTGTGCATGTATCTATCATTTCAGACCGGGGTACACAGTTTAACTCGCGCTTTTGGAGAGCATTTCAGCGAGAGTTGGGCACACGAGTTGAGTTGAGCACATCATTTCATTCCCAAACGGACGGTCAGTCCGAGCGGACTATTCAAATTTTGGAGGCTATGCTTCGAGCTTTTGTTATTGACTTTGGAGGTTCGTGGGATCAGTTTTTGCCCTTAGCAGAGTTTTCTTACAACAATAGTTACCAGTCGAGCATTCAGAGGGATCCTTATGAGGCTTTATATGGTAGGAGATATCGGTCTCCAGCTGGATAGTTTGAGCCGGGAGAGGCTCGGTTGTTGGGTACGGATCTGGTTCAGGAGTCCTTGGATAAGGTCAAGATCATTCAGGATAGGCTTCGTTCAGCTCAGTCCGGGCAAAAGAGCTATGTAGACCGCAAGGTTTGAGATGTGGCTTTTATGGTTGGTGAGGGGGTATTGCTCCGAGTGTCGCCTATGAAGGCCGTGATGAGATTTGGGAAGAAGGGAAAGCTTAGCCCTAGGTTCATTGGTCTGTTTGAGATTCTTGATCAAGTAGGAGAGGTGGCTTATAGACTTGCTTTGCCGCCGAGCTTATCAGCCGTGCATCCAGTGTTTCATGTGTCCATGCTTCGGAGGTATCACGGCAATCCATCCCACGTGTTAGATTTCAGCACTGTCCAGTTGGACAAGGACTTGTCTTATGAGGAGGAGCCGGTGTCTACTCTAGACCGGCAGGTTCGTCAGTTAAGGTCGAAAAGTTTCCCTTTTGTTCGTGTTCAGTGGAGAGGTCAACCTCCTGAGGCATCGACCTGGGAGTCCGAGTCTAATATGCGGAGCCTTTATCCCCATATTTTCCCCAACTCAGGCACTTCCTTCTTCTGTCCGTTCGAGGATGAATGGTTGTTTTAGAGGTTGAGGATGTGACGACCCAAAGGGTCATCACCTGTTTTTAATTGAATCATGTGCCTCTGAGGCCTTAAAACCCTCATTTAGAGTTGCCTCGATATCTGTGCGCAGTCTAGGCGCGTAGCCGGAAAGCTTAAATATGAAATTCTATGAAAAATGCTAAGTTTTAATGTTAAAATGAATAAATTTGACTTTGGTCAACACTTTGGGCAAACGGACCCGGACCCGTGATTCGACGGTCCCGGAGGATCCGTAGGAAAATATGGGACTTGGGAGTATATCCAGAATCGAATTCCGAGGTCACGAGCCCGAGAAATGAATTTTTTTTCAAAATTGTTTTCTGGAAATATTTTAGAAAATCGGAAATGAAATTTGGTTATAAATCGATGGTATCGTGACCGTTTTTTGGTTCCGGCGCCCAGAACAAGTCTTATATGTGTTTTAAATCCTTCCTGCAAAATTTGGTTGAAAACGGAATTTGACGAGATTCGGACTTAAAGTTCTAAATTTGAAACTAGATGAAGTTTTGGAAAAAAAATTCTTGATTGAGGTTTGATTCATTGTTTTTGAGGTTATTTAGGCGATTTGATCGCACGGATAAGTTCATATGATATTGTTGAGTTAGTGCATGTTGTTTGGTTGGGAGCCCCGAGGGCTCGAGAGTGTTTCGGAATGGTTTTTGGCTTAAGAAGTGTTGCATACTTTCTGCTATTAGTGCCCTAGGATTTTACCCTCTCACGTTCGCATGGTCCCTCTCGCGAATGCGTAAGGCAAAGATCCCAGGTGCCATTTTGGCTTTTTCGCGAACGCGGAGGTTGAGACGCGAACGCGAAGGTCAGGGGGAGACCTTTTGCGAATGCGTCCTCCCACTCGCGAACGCGTAGGGTACAGGGGGAAGGGCCACCAGTTTATTCATCGCGAACGCGGCTATTTGCACGCGGATGCGAGAATCGAGGAGATTACTCTCCATGAACGCGAGCCCCATTACGTGAACGCGAAGGTCTATGGACCTGACTCATTGCGAACGCGAAGAAGAATTTTACCCAGTTAATTTAGGTTCCAAAAACATAACCCATTACGGGATTTCTCAAATTTTTACAAAACTTCTTCTTCTCCAAAGCTCCTACGTGATCCTTGAAGAAGTTTTTCACCAAAACCTCTTGGGTAAGTAATCTCCAACTCATTTTCTTCCATTTTCATCAACATCTAATGAATTTCTAGGCCTAAAACATATGATTAAGGGTAGAAAATTAGGGATTTGGATAGAGTTAGGGCTTTTTGATTTTTCTTGTTTAGACCTCATTTTAGGGTCGAATTTGAAAAAAAATTATATATTCGGGCTCGTGGGTGAATGGGTGATTTGATTTTGGTCTGAACCTCGTGTTTTGACCAAGCGGGCCCGAGGTCAATTTTTGAGTTTTTGGGAAGAACGATGGAAAAGCTATAAATTAGCATTGGAATTGGATTGTTTAGTATTTATTGATGTTATTAAATCGATTATGCATAGATACGATTGTGATGGAGCCTAATTCGAAAGGAAATGCGGCTTTTGAGGATTGAGTTGGCCGTGGAAGTTCGAGGTAAGTGTTTGGTCTAACCTTAGCTTGAGGGATTAGGAGTTGTGTCCTATTTGCTATTTGTTTCTTGTTGAGTACGACGTATAGGCATGGTGACGAGTATCTATACGTTGGTGTCAAGCATGACCATAAGTCTTATATTATGATTTTCATGACTTCGTTGTATTATTCATGCCTTGGTGAGTATTTCTGTATGTTGTGTAAAGTTGTGGAAAGAATTGTGACTTATGAACATTGAGGAGCGTTGGCTCCAGTTGTAGAACGAATTGCGAAAGTATAAGTAATAATTGAACCTCTAGAGTATTGGCTCAAGTTGTGAAGTGAATTGTGAAGTAAAAGTGAGAAAGAGAAGAGATCATTATGTTGCCCCCTTGGCGGGCTATTGTTGGGTTGTGGTTCTCTTGCATTGTGTTCTTAATTGATATTACGGATGCTTAGGTTAATGATCCTTTGTGTTGAGTAAGGACTATAGTTATAGGTGAGGTAGTTAGGTGTTGTAATAGGTTTGGTTATAGCTGAGGTAGTTAGGTGTAGTAACAAGTTTGGTTATAGTTGTGGTAGTTAGATGTTGTAACAAGTTTGGTTATAGCTGTGGTATTTAGATGTTGGATCAAGTGAGGTTATAGTTGTTTCTCCCTTGCCGGGACGTAATTACTTATGCTATCGAATCCCTTGTCGGGGTAGTGTGGACCTTATTGATCCCTTGTCGGGACTCTCGTTATAATTGTAAATATTATATATGGATCGAATTGCATGCCGCAACAATATTATATATGGATCGGGTTGCACGCCGCAAAAATATTATGTATGGATCGGGTTGCACGCCGTAACAATATTATAGATGGATTGGGTTGCACGCCGCAACAATATTATATATGGGTCGGGTTGCACGCTGCAACACTATTGTGTATGGATCGGGTTGCACGCCGTAATAATATTATATACGGATCGGGTTGCACGCTGCAACAAAGATATAACAAAATGGGAGCTGGTGGTACGTCTATCACAAGAGATAATGATATGGGAGCGGGTGGTACGCCTACCACAAGATGTTGAAAGAAAGTGAAATCTGCCTTGTTTTCCTTACTCTTGTTAGGGGTTGGATTTTGATTCCTTTATAGTTCTTTTGATATTCTGTTTTTACCTGTTAATCCCCGAAGCATGTTTCCCCCTCCCATCTCTACTTGCTTATTTCTGGTTTACTTTTCGCTATATATTATATAACTGCAAAGGTTTATTTGGTAGTCTGGTCCTAGCTTCGTCACTACTTCGCCGAGGTTAGGCTAGGCACTTACCATCACATGGGGTCGATTGTAATGATACTACACTCTACACACTTTTGTGTAGACCCCAGTGGAGTAGACTTCAGACCGCGGTGGGATTGCTGATTCTAGCTTATCAGGCTACTCGAGGTAGTCTTGCAGGCATCCGCAGGCCTTGGCGTCATCTTCTATCTACTATTCCTGTTTCTTTCATGCATTTCCAGATACAATATTGTATTTATTTCTTTCAGACCTTTATTTGTAGTGTTCTTAGACCGTCTGTGAAACTGTGACACCAGTTTTGAGTAGTTAAGACTCAAGCAGTTGCATTGGATTCATGTTCAGCTAGCTTATTGACTTTCTTCCGCTTATGTTAAATTCCACTGTTTAAATGATATTATTTTGCAATTGTTAATGAATATAAAATGGGTAAAAAGGTAAGTTGTTCACATAATTGGGTTGCCTAGCTCGCATTAGTAGGCAGCATCATGACTCCCGAGGGTAGAAAACCTGGGTCGTGACATGAGCCAAAAATTTTTTAGGCGATTCGGAGTCTTTCGCATGAATTCATGAAGATGGTGAGGACATTAGCACACGAAAAGTTAAAAATCGTTTTGAAATCCTATTTTATGGCCCTAATATGCCAAAAACGAGAAATGCTCATGGAGAAGCGATGGCTATTGTTCCTTGGATCATTTTTTATGGGTCCACAAAATATTAGGCGGTTTGGAGCCTGTTGCCCGAATTCGTGAAAATGGCGTGGGCATTAGCACACGAAAAATTAGAAATCGTCCCGCATTTCTGTTTTATGGCCCTAAAACGCCAAAAAATGAGGAACGCTCAAGGCGAAGAGATGACTATGGTTCATTAGATTGTTTTATATGGACCTACAACATTTTAGAAGATTCGGGGTCGGTCACCCGAATTCATGTAGATGGCATGTGCTGTAGCATACGAGAATCTGCGAATCGTCCTAAATTCCTGTCATATGTCTCTAAAACACTAAAAGATGAGGAACGGTTATGCGAAGTGATGACTATTGTTCATTAGTTCATTTTTTAGAGGCCCTCAATTTTTTTTTGAGATTCAGGACTAGACGCCCGAATTCATACAGATGGCGTGGACTATAACACACAAAAATTTAGGAATCGTTATAAATTGTGAAGTAATGACTATTGTTTATTAGGTCATATTTTATGGTCCCGTAAAATTTTAGGAGATTCGGAGTCGGTCACCCGAATGCATACAATTGGGACGGTCACGGCAAAGCAATGACTATTATTTATTAGGTCGTTTTAATGGGTCCGCAAAATTTAAGGAGATTTGGGGCTGGGGTCCGAATTCATGCAGATGACATGGACTATAAAATACAAAAAAATTGGAAACCGTGTTGAATATTGCCTGCCTGAATCACCTAAAATTTTGCTGGCCCATCAAAAACGACCTAAGGAATAATAGTCATCGTTTCGCCGTGACCGTTCTTTTTTTAGGGTCATAAAATTGTATTTTCACCTGATTCCCGGATTTTCATGTGTTATAGCCCACGCTATCTCCATGCATACGGGCGAACGGACCCGAATCGCCTAATTTTGCCAGCCCATCAAAGATAACCTAATAAACAATAGTCATCATTTCGCAATTTATGACGATTCCTAGATTTTCGTGGGTTATAGTTCACGCCTTAAGTATGAACTCGGGAGACCAGCTCCAAATCACCTAAATATTGCGCGCCCATCAAAAACGACCTATGAACAATATCCATCGCTTCACAATGAACGTTCCTAATTTTTTTGGCATTTTAAGGCCATAAAATTAAAATTCTGCTAGATTCCCAAATTTTCGTGTGTTATAGCCTATGTCATCTGCATGCATCCGAACTCGAATTGCATAAAATTTTTGACCTAAGGGACAATAGTCATCACTTCGCCATGTCTATTCCTCGATTTTGAAGTTTTAGGATCACGAAACTGGAATTTTACCCGATTCTTAGATTTTCGTGTGCTATAGCCCACGTCATTTGCATCCATCTAGGTAACCGGACCCGAATCACCTGAAATTTTTCCAGCCCATAAAAAATAACCTAAGGAAAAATAGTCATCGTTTTTCCATGACTGTTCCTCATTTTTTAGCATTTTAGGGCCATAAAATTAAAATTTTATCTGATTCTTATGTTTTTGTATGCTATAGCCCACATCATCTGCATAGGCGTGGGCGATCAGACCCGAATCGCCTAAAATATATCTAGTCCATAAAAAATGACCTATGAAATAATAGTCATCACCTCACCATGACTGTTTCTCATTTTTGGCGTTTAGGGCCATAAAATTGAAATTCTGCCTGATTCCTCTATTTTAGTGTGTTATAGCTCACGCCATCTGCATGCAACCGAGTGACAGGACCCAAATCGCCCAAAATTTTGCCGGCCCATCAAAAATCACCTAAAGAACAATAGACATTGCGGTCGTTACTCGTAATTTGGTGTTTTAGGGACATAAACATGAATTCTGCCCCTATTCCTAGATTTTCAAGTGCTATACGCCACATGCATGCATCCGGGAGATCCGACCTGAATCGTCTAAAAATTTGTTGGCCCATAAAAATGACCTAATGAATAATAGACATCGCTTCGCTATGACCGTTCCTCATTTTTTAGTGTTGTAGGGTCATAAAATTAAAATTTTGCCTGATTCCCATATTTACATGTGCTATAACCCACGCCATCAGCATGCATCCAGACAACCGGACCCGAAATGCCTAAAATTTCACCAGGCCTTCAAAAATGATACAAGGAACAATATTCATTGCTTCAGCATGACTATTCCTCATTTTTTGACATTTAAGGGCCATAAAAATAAAATTCCACCCGACTCCCAGATTTTCGTGTGTCATAGCCCACGCCATCTGCATGCAACTGGGCAGCCAGACCCTAACCGCCTAAAATTTTGTCGGGCCTTCAAAAATAACCTAAAGAACAATAGTCATTTCTTTTCCATGTCCGTTCCTCATTTTGGCGTTTTAGGGCACTAAATTTGGAATTCTGCCCGATTCTCAAATGTTCATATTCTGTAGCCCGTGCCATATGCATGCATTCGGGCGACCGGACCCGAACCTGCTAAAGTTGTGTAGGGCCTTCAAAAGCGACCTACGAAACAATAGTCACCACCTCGCCATGATCGTTCCTAGTTTTTTGCCGTTTTAGGACCATAAAATTGGAATTTTACCCTATTTTAAGATTTTCGTATGCTATAATCCTCGCCATCAGCATGCATCCCAGTGACCGGACCCGAATCGTCTAAAATTATGCCGTCCATCAAAAAGGACCTAAGTTACAAAAATCATCGCATAGCCATGGCCGTTCCTCATTTTTTGGCGTTTTAGGGCGATAAAACTTGAATTCCACCCGATTTCTAAATTTTTGTGTGTTATTGCCCACGATATATGCATATATCCAGACGACCAGACTCGAATCACCTAAAAAGAATTCGGCCCTTCAAAAACGACCAACGGAAAATAGTCGTCGCCTCGACATAACAGCTCCTCATGTGTTGGTATTTTAGGGCCACAAACTTGAAATTCATCCCGATTCCTAGATTTTCTTGTGTTATAACCACGTCATCTTCATTTATCCGGGCGACCAAATCTGGACTGCCTAAAAATTTTTGAACCATAAAAATGAACTAAGAAACAATAGTCACCGCCGCACCATGATCATTCCTTGTGTTTTAGAGTTTTAGGGCCATAAAACTGGAATTCCGCCTGATTCCCATATTTTTGTTTGCTATAGTCAACACCTTGCTGGCCCATCAAAACATACAGAAGGAACATTAGTCACCATCCCGCCATGACCTTTCCTCATTTTTGGGCACTTTAGGGCCATAAAACGAGAATTTGGCCTCATTCCTAGATTTTCGTATGTTATAACTCATACCTTCCTCGTAGGTCCGGGTGCCCGGATCGGGACTGCCTATAATTATATCAGAGCATCAAGAACGACCTAAGGAACAATAATCACTGCCCCTCCATGAACATTTCTCGTTTTATGCCATTTTAGGGCCGCTAAACTAAAATTTTACATGATTCCCATATTTTCATATGTTATAGCACACGTCTTACACATGGGCTCGGGCGCCTTGACTCGGACTGCCTAAAATTTTTTCGGCTCGTCAAAACAGACTTAAGGAACATTATTCATTGCGCCGCCATGACCATTCCTCTTTTTTGGCATTTTAGAGCCATAAGACGGGAATTCGGGCCGATTTTTAAATTTTCGTGTGCTATAGTCCACGCTTTATGCATGGGCTAGGGCACCGGATCGGGACCGACTAAATTTTTCTGGACCATAAAAAAGACCTAAAAACAATAATCACTGTTCCGCCATGACCATTCCTAGTGTTTGAAGTTTTAGGGCCATAAAATTGAAATTCTGCCCGATTCTTATATTTTAGTGTAATATAGCCCACGCCTTCCGCGTTGACCCGAGCCACTAGACCCGTACTGCCTAAAATTTTGGTATCCCATCCAAAACAACCTAAGGAACATTAATCACCGCGCTGCCATGACTGTTCCTCATTTTTTAGCGTTTTATGACCATAAACGGGTATTTTGCCTAATTCCAATATTTTCGTGTGCTATAGCCCATGCCTTCCGCGTGGGTTCGGACGCTCGACACGGACCGCCTAAAATTTTGCCGATTCATCAAAAATTACCTAAGGAACATTATTCATAGCCCCGCCACGAATTCCTCTTTTTTTTTGCTTTTAGGGCCATAAAACATTAATTCGGTCCGATTCTCAAATTTTTATTTGTTATATGACCGTTCCTCTTTTTTGGAATTTTAGGGCAATAAACTTGAATTCCGTCTGATTTCTAAATTTTTGTGTGCTATAGCCCACGCCTTCCGCCTGGGCCCGGGCCACCAAACCTGGACCGCCTAAAATTTTGACTGCCCATCAAAAAGATCCTAAGAAATTATTCTCAATGCCCCGCCGTGACTGTTCCTCATTTTTTGGCGTTTTAGGGCCATAACATTGGATTTCTACCCAGTCTCAAATATTCGTATGTTATAGCCCATGCCTTCCTCGTGGGTCCGGGTGCCCACATCCGGACCGACAAAAATTTTTCGAGCGCATCCAAAAAGACCTTAGGAATATTATTCACCGCCCCGCCATGACCATTTCTCGCTTTTGGAGTTTAGGGCTATAAAATAAAAAATTTCGCCCGACTCTTAGATTTTCGTGTGTTATGGCCCACGCCTTATACTTGGGCATGGGTCACCGGATTCGGACAACATAAAAAATTTTCGGACTATCAAAAATGACCTAAGGCACAATAGTCACTGCCCCTATGACCGTTCCTCAGTTTTTGGCGTTTTAGGGCCATAAAACTTGAATTCCACCCAATTCTTAGATTTTCGTGTGTTATAGCTCACGCCTTCCACGTGGGCCAGGTCCACTAGACCCAGACCGCCTAAAATCTTGACGGCCCATAAAAAAGGGCTTAAGGAACAATAGTCATTGTCCCGCCATGATCACCCCTCGTATTTTGGTATTTTAGGGTCATAAAACAGGAATTCCGTCCGATTCTCAAATTTTCGAGTGTTATAGCACACGCATTCCGTGTGGGTTTAGGAGCTCGAATCTATACCGCCTAAAAAATTTCCTGACCATAAAAACAAGCTAAGGAACATTAGTCCCCACCTCGCGATGATCGTTCCTAATTTTTTGGTATTTTAGGGCCATAAAATTTAAATTCCACTCGATTTTTGGATTTTCGTGTGCTATAGCTCATAACTTTCGCGTGGACCCGAGCACCTGGACCTAGACTGTCTAAAATTTTCTGGCTCATAAAACGACCTAAGGAACATTATTCATTGCACCACCATAATCGTTCCTCATTTTTAGGCGTTTTAGGGCCATAAAACGGGAATTTTGCCCGATTCTTAGATTTTTGTGTGCTATATCCCACGCCTTCCGCCTGGGCCCGGACGCCCGGACTCGGACCTCTCAAAATTTTACCGGCCAATCAAAAATGACCTAAGGATAATTACTTATTGTCTCGTCATGACCTTTCCTCGATTTTTGGCGTTATAGGTAAAATAGGAATTCAGGCTGATTCCCAGATTTTCGTACGCTATAGCCCACACCTTCTGTATGGGATCGACCCATCGGGCCGGGATGCCTAATTTTTTTTGGACCATTGAAAACATCCTAAGAAACAATAGTCATCACCCCATCATGATTGTTCCCTGTATTTTGGCATTTTAGGGCCATATAACTGGAATTCCATCTGATTCTCATATTTTTGTGTGCAATAGCCCGCACCTTCTGCATGGCCCAGACCATCGGACCCGGATCCCAAACAAGTTAGCGACCCATAAAAAATGTCCTATGGAACAATAGCATATGAAAATCGAAAATCGTGTTGAATTCATGTCTTATTTATGTTTTATGGCCCTAAAACGCAAAAAAAAGAATTTTGGATAAGCAACTTCTATTGTTCAATTAGGTTGTTTATGATGGGCCTATAAACGTTTATGCAATTCAGGACGGTGCCCTCCCCCGGTCTCTGCCTCGGCCTCTTGCAACAGGGGGAGCAGCTCCTCCCGGGTCTGAAATATAGGCGGTGCAAGTTCTCACCATCTGTGAGAGAATAGAAGGGGAAATTTTAGTATACCAACCACTGCATGACAGGAAGTGAATAAAGAGTAGTCTTTCCTAATACCCTCTAGCCTCTCGAAGATAAATACAGACGTCTCTGTACCGATCAACAAGACTCTATTAGGTTTGCCCATAACTTGTTAGACCTACATGGACCCAGTGCTCTGATACCATATTGTCACGACCCATTTCCATAATAGGTCATGAGGGCGCCCGACACCATTGCCAGGCAAGCCAACGCGAAAACATTTCTAAATTTCTTATGTACTTTTATCAGAATTAGTAGAATAGATACTTAAATTTGGAGCTTAAAAGCAGATGTGATCAATAAGATAAGCACCATAATGATACAAACCCAAAAAAAGATAAATGTCTACCAAAGTGTGTGCCAGAACCTGGTGTCAACAGCTACGGGCAACTAGTAGAATATACACAAAATGATCATGCTATCCTACTGTTTGAATCAGGATAGACAGCAAAAAATAAAAGTACAAAGGAAAGACTTCTTCAGGCTGCTGATCGGCATGGAGGGAAAGCAGCTCACCGTAGAAGTCTCAAGCCTGCTCAAGGGTGCGCACCAGAATGATAACCAGATCCACCAGCCTTAGATCCTGTACAATTAATTACAGAAGTTTAGTACGAGTAAATAAATAATATTTACCCAGTAAGTATCCTGTCTAATCTCGAAGAAGTAGAGACGAGGGGTCGACTTGATACTTACTAGGGTCAAATGATATATCAGGTAGTTTACTAAGCATGGAAACTACTAATAAGCAACAGTTTATAGCAAGAATATAAGTCGTGTTCTTCACAATGTTCCAATTAACTATTTGCATGTCGGGATATTAGCAAGACAATGCAAGTATAAGTTTCCACACAAGTATCATGCGCACATCATGCCGAGGCGACGGCCCGAACCAATAGAAAGAAACTGTGCACTTGCCGAGGGTTGATGGCGCGCCTATAGATGCATCTATTCATACCGAGGCGATCAGTCCGATCCACAAATAACAAGCAATATCAACAATACACACGAAGGCAAATTAATATTCAATAGTGCCATACAAGAGTTCAAATAGCATACCAGTTTGCTTTTATTCCCTTTCAAGTCTCTAGCATATCCTAAGCGATCTCATTAGCATGATAATACAGAGATTTTCATAAACAAAGCATGATGTGGGTCCTAAACTACCCGGACAATCACAATAATAGTAGCTACGCACGGACTCTCGTCACCTAGTGCGTGTGTAGCCCCTGCATTTAGCAACAATTACTCAATTATTAATCCTATGGGGACAATTCCCTCTTACAAGGTTAGAAAGGAGACTCACCTCGCCCCAAAGCGTACTTCCAAATATCAAGAGCAAGTCCAACCCTCAATTCGGAGCCGAACGATCCCAAACTAGGTAAATGAAGTAAGAACTAATTAATATAGGCTCACAAGATCGCATTCTAGTTATTTAAGCAATTTCCCAACCATTTGCATGAGTTTCCTAAATTCCGACCCCGGGTCCACGTGCCCGGATCCTGAGATTTTTCAAAGAAAGTTGTTCTCTATAACCTAAGGATCAATAGTATATGATTTCCAGTTCATTTCATAACAATTTTCGTGATTAAATCTTAGTTTTATTAAAACCCTAGGTTTAGCTCTAACCCTCTGATTTTACCTAGTTTTTAGTGTTTAACCTACCTAATATACATGTATTTAAACTAATGGTGAATGGAAATAACTTACTTCACAATGCTATGTTGAAATCCCCACTTTGAAAGCTCCCAAATCGCCCAAGTGTGGAGTAAAATGAAATAAAAGGTCTTCGAGCTAGAATTAAATGAAGCTCACTGCCCAGAGATTTCCGCACCTGCGGTTAGGGGACCGCATCGGCGGTCCCGCACCTGCGGAAAGAGGTCCGCATCTGCGGAGCTGGGCCAAGGGGTAGGGACCACTTCTGCGGTCTAAGGCCCGCATCTGCGACTTGGAGGCCGCTTCTGCGATTTCTCATGGCCTGGCCCTGGGCCGCTTCCGCGAAGACTGGACCGCACCTACGGTCTTGTATCTGTGGTCCTAGAACCGCAGATGCAGTTATGACAGAAGCAACAAACCTTCAGCTGTTCTCCAACTTTCCTACATCACTCGAGCCTCGTTCGTTTGATGCTCGGGGCTCCCAAGCCGTGCCCGAACATACCGACAAGTCCAAAATCATGGGGGGGGGGGGACCTATTCAAACCCTCGAAATACTCAAAACAATGCTAAATCTAGGAATCACTCCCCTAAAACCAAATGAATCAAACTAATAAACTTCAAGTTCTTAATTCTCCTCTAACTGGTCAAAACGCCCTTAAACTACTCGGATTGATACGAAATCTTACGGGCAAGTCTTAAACGATATTTCGGACCTGTACCAAGCTCCGGAACAAAAATACGAGCCCGATACCTAGGAAATTAATGATTTATAAACTTCTTTAATTCTTTAAAACTTCAATTTAACAATTTCTAACAAAAATTCTTTACGCGGGCTAGGGACCTTGGAATTTGATTCCGGACCTATGCTCAGGTCCCATATTTTCCCACGGACCTTCCGAGACCGTCAAATCACGGATCCGAGTCTGTTTTTCTAAAAAGTTGACCGAAGTCAAACTTGTCCTTTCAAGAGAATTCTAAAGATACAATTGGACATATTTCACTCAAAACTCTTCTAACTCCCGAACCAACCATCCCCTCAAGTTTTAAATTAGCTAAAGTAATCACGGGAAGTTTTATTTAAGGGAACGGGGTTCTAAAAGGCAAAACGACTAGTCGGGTCGTTACATTCTCCACCTCTTAAATAAACATTCGTCCTCGAATGGACATACAAAAGTATCGGGACTACTGAATAAGTGGGGATATCTGCTCCGCATGTCCTCCTCGGACTCCCAGGCCGCCTCCTCGACTGGTTGGCCCCTCCACTGGACCCTCACTACAAAAATCCTCTTGGATCTCAACTAGCAATCCTGTCTATCAATAATGGCAACTGGCTCCTCCTCGTAACCCAAACTCTCATCCAACTGTATGGTACTGAAGTCCAACATATGTGATAGATCGGCATGATACTTCCGAAGCATCGATACATGAAAAACTGGATGAACTCCCGATAAACTGGGGGGCAAGGCAAGCTCATAGGCAACCTCCCCAACTTGCCGCAATACCTCAAAGGAACCAATAAACCTTGGGCTCAACTTGCCCTTCTTCCCAAACCTCATAATTCCCTTCATTGGCGAGACTTTCAAGAGAACCTTCTCGCCAACCATAAATGATACATCACATGCCTTCTGATATGCGTAACTCTTCTGTTTGGACTGGGATGTGTGAAGCCTCTCCTGGATCAACTTCACCTTATCCAAGGCATCCTGTACCAAATCTGTACCAAATAACTTAGCCTCACCGGGCTCAAACCATCCGATAGGAGAACGACAACGTCGACCATATAAATCTTCGTACGGGGCCATCTCTATGCTGGACTAATAGCTGTTATTGTACGCAAACTCCGCCAAAGGCAAGAACTGATCCCACTGCCCTCCAAAGTCAATCACACATGCTCTAAGCATATCCTCTAAAATCTGAACTGCTCGCTCCGACTGCCCGTCGGTCTGAGGATGGAATGTTGCGCTAAGCTCTACATGGGTCCCCAACTCACTCTGAACGGCTCTCCAGAAATGGGAACCAAATTGAGGGCCTCTATCTGATATGATAGAAACCGACACACCATGCAATCGGACTATCTCCCGAATATAAATCTGAGCATACATCTCCTCTGTATAAGTAATCACCACTGGAATGAAGTGAGCCGACTTGGTAAACCTGTCCATAATGACCCATACTGAATCGACCTTCCGCAAGGTCCGCGACAATCCAACTATGGTGATGCTCTCCCACTTCCACTCCGGAATAGGCATCTGCTGAAGTAAGCCACTCGGCCTCTGGTGCTCATACTTGACCTGCTGGCAAGTCAAACATCTAGCTACATACTCCACGATGTCTTTCTTCATTCTCCGCTACCAATAATGCTGCCTTAAGTCACGATCCATCTTCGTGGCACCTGGATAAATGGAATACCTCAAACTATGGGCCTCTTCTAGAATCCTCTCCCTCAAACCATCAATATTAGGAACACATAGACGGCCCTGAAGCCGTAACACACCATCCTCGCCAATAAAAACCTCCTTGGCACCTCCATATAGTACTATCTCTCTAAGAACCGCCAAATATGGATCATCGAACTGTCGGGCCTTAATCTGCCCCAATAACAAAGACTGAGCAACCACACATGCTAGAACTCGGTTGGGCTCTGAAATGTCTAACCTTACAAGTCTGTTAGAGAAAGACTGAATGTCCAAATTTAGTGGCCTCTCCTCTGCTGGAATGAATGCCAAACTACCCATACTCTTTGCCTTTCTGCTCAAGGCATCCGCGACCATATTTGCCTTGCTCGGATGATAAATAATGGTAATGTCATAATCCTTTAGTAACTCAAGCCACCTGCACTGCCTCAAATTAAGATCCCCCTGCTTGAACAAATGCTGCAAGCTGCGATGATTGGTGTAGACCTCACATGACACCCCATAAAAATAATGCCTCCATATCTTAAGAGCGTGAACAATCGCTGCCAACTCTAGATCATGCACAGGGTAATTCTTCTCATGAACCTTCAGTTGACGCTAGGCATATGTAATAACTCGCTCCTCCTTCATCAATACACATCCCAAGCCAACAAGTGAAGCGCCACAATATACCGTATACATCCCTGAACCGGAAGGCAATACGAGACCTGGTGCCATAGTCAAAGCTGTCTTGAGCCTCTGGAAGCTCTCCTCACAATCATTGGACCAACGGAATGGGGCACCCTTCTGGGTCAATCTAGTCAAAGGTGATGCAATAGATGAAAAGCCCTGCACAAATCGTCGGTAATAAACTGCTAATCCCAAGAAACTCCTGATCTCGGTCACTGAAGTAGGATGTGGCCAACTCTGAACTGCCTCAATCTTCTTGGGATCCACTTTAATACCCTCTCCTGACACAACATGCCCCAAGAATGCCACTGACTCTAGACAAAACTCACACTTAGAGAACTTAGCATATAGCTTCTGCTCTCGCAAGATCTGAAGCACTACTCTCAAGTGCTGCTCGTGCTCCCCCAGGCTACGTGAGTATATCAAGATGTCATCAATGAAGACGATAACAAAGGAATCAATATAAGGCCTAAATACCATGTTAGTCAAATCCATAAATGTCGTTGGGGCATTAGTCAAGCCAAAGGACATCACCAGGAACTCATAATGGCCATATCTAGTCCTGAATGCAGTCTTCGGAACATTTGAGTCCCGAATCTTCAGCTGATAAGACCCTGACCTCAGGTCGATCCTAGAGAACACCCTAGCACCCTGGAATTGGTCAAACAGATCATCAATACAAGGTAACGGGCACTTGTTCTTGATTGTGACTTTGTTCAACTGGCGGTAATCAATGCACATCCGCATAGTCCCATCCTTCTTCTTCACAAATAACACTGGTGCACCCCAAGGCGATATATTGGGCCTAACAAACCCCTTTGCCAACAACTCCTCCAGCTGCTGCTCCAACTCCTTATGAGCCATACAGTACGGTGGAATAGATATAGGCTAAGTTCCTGGAGCCAAATAAATACAAAAATCAATATCACGATCCGGAGGCATGCCAGGAAGGTTAGAAGGAAAAACATCGACAAACTCTCGGACTACTGGCACTTAATCAATCGTCGGAGTCTCTGCAGTGGTATCTCTAACATAAGCTAAATAAGCCAGACACCCTTTATCGACCATGTGCTGAGCCTTCAGGAAAGAAATAACCATGCTAGGCGTATCAACTATGGAACCCTTTCACTCCAATCTTGGCAACCCTGGCATCGCTAGTGAAACAGTCTTGGCATGGCAATCTAGAACGGCGTGATATGGGGATAACCAATCCATGCCCAGGATGACCTCAAAATCAATCATATCAAGCAACATGAGATCTTCTCTAGTCTCATAACCGCAGAACGTGACCACACAGGATCGGTAGAGCCAATCCACAATCACAGAATCACCCACTAGCGTAGACACATAAACAGGAATGCCCAAAGGCTCAAGAGAGATAACCAGGAAATGAGCAAACAGAGATGATACATATGAATAAGTAGACCCTGGATCAAACAATACCGAAATATCCCTACCATCAACGAAAATAATACCTATGAAGACGGCATCTGAGGCCAATGCATCTGGCCTGGCCGGAAGAGCATAGAATCTGGCTGGAGCACCGGCGGGCTGGTCTCCACCTGATTGAGCAATAGCAGGTTGACCTCTCCCCGTCTGGCCTCCACCTCTAGAATGGCCTCTACCAGCCTGCCCTCTACCTCTAGGTGGCTGGGCAGCTGGTGCTGAAATCATGGGTTGCTCACTATGTTTCACTACCTTGCCCCGAAGTTTGGGGTAGTATCTCCTCATGTGACTAGGATCTCCGCACTCAAGACAACCATGCAGAGCGGCAACCTGCTGCCCTGATTGCTGACCCTGATAACCCGTAGATCCACTAGAAGAAGCCTGGATAGCCGGTGGACGATATGAACTCTCCGACATAGCACTGAAGTGAGAACCAGAAGGACCCTGGGGACCTGAATACCCACTGGAGGAACCCTGAATGGCTGGCGGGCGATAGGAACTCTCTGGCATAACACTAAAATAGGGGCGTGCTGGAGCACCCCGGTCAGGAGGTGGTGCTAAAAATGGGGGCCTACTGGGCTAACCCCTCCCAAACTGACCTTTTTCCCTGGCTAAGGCACCTATGAACTCTTCAATGTACCTAACTCTCCTATCCTGGTGTATCTTCTCTCTATCCCTCTAGCAATACCCCTCAATCCGGCGAGCAATCTCGACCTCTAGCTGACACTCTGTACCCATCTCCACCTCTCGGGCCATACTAGATCGAATACTGGGCTGCAATCATATGAAAACCTCCGCACTCTTTCTGCATCTGTGGGAAGTATCATAAGTGCAAGGTGGGACAACTGAGAAAACCTCGCCTCATAGTCGGTCACAGACATCTGACCCTGCTTAAGATGCTCAAACTGGTACCGTAGCTCTTCCCTCTCAGAGGGAGGAATGTAACTTTCCAAGAACAATTGTATGAACTGAACCCATGTGATGGGAGGAGAACCTGCTGGCTTGCCAAGAATATAGGACTGCCACCATCTACGGGCCCTGCCCTCAAGCTGAAAAGTAGTAAAGTCAACTCTATGCGACTCCAATATCCTCATGTTGTGTAGTCTGTCCCTGCACCTGTCTATGAAGTCCTGAGCATCCTCATGATGCTCACCTCCGAAGACTGGAGAGTGAAGTCTAGTCCATCTGTCCAATAGCTTCTGCGGGTCACCCTCCGCAGCTGGTCTGGGCTGGGGCGCCACTACGGCAACTGGTTGGGCCCCCTCTGCAGGTAGTGCACCCGGAGTCTGATACACTGTAGCTGCATGGCATGGAGCCTAAGCAGTAGGGGTATGTACTCCCCCTCCTACCTATGAAGAAGCTAGAAATAAACCAGCCTGAGTCATAGTGTCCGTGAACCGTAGCATGCGGCCCACGACCTCCTAAAATCCTGGTGTTGTCATGAAATCTGTCGGGGTAGGCTCAGCTGCGGGCACCTCGCCTTGATCCTCAACGATATGATCCCTAGAAGGATCTGCTGGTTGTGCTACTGGAATGGCTCTGGGATGCGCTCATCCCCTACCATATGCCGGTGCCCGCCTCCGACCTCTGCCTCGGCCTCTAGCAACAGGGGGAACAGCTCATCCTGGGTCCGAAATATCAGCGGTGCGAGTTCTCACCATCTGTGAGAGAATAGAAGAGGGAAATTTAGTATACCAACCACTGCACGACAGGAAGTGAATAAAGAGTAGTTTTTCCTAATACCCTATAGCCTCTCGAAGATAAATACAGACGTCTTCGTACCGATCAACAAGACTTTATTAGGTTTGCCCATAACTTGTGAGACCTACGTGAACCCAGTGCTCTGATACCATGTTATCACGACCCATTTCCATAATAGGTCATGAGGACGCCTGACATCATTGCTAGGCAAGCCAATGTGGAAACATTTCTAAATTTCTTATGTTACTTTTATCAGAATTAGTAGAATAGATACTTAAATTTGGAGCTTATAAGCAGAGGTGATCAATAAGATAAGCACCATAATGATACAATCCCAAAAAAAGATAAATGTCTACCAAAGTGTGTGCCAGAACCTGGTGTCACAAGCTCCGGGCAACTAGTAGAATATACATAAAATGATCATACTATCCTACTGTTTAAATCAGGATAGACAGCAAAAAATAAAAGTACAAAGGAAAGACTTCTTCAGGCTGCTGATCGGCATGGAGGGAAAGCAGCTCATCGTAGAAGTCTCAAGCCCGCTCAAAGGTGCGCACCAGAATGATAACCAGATCCACCTGCCTCAGAACCTATACAATTAATTACAGAAGTGTAGTATGAGTACATAAATAATATGTACCCAGTAAATATCTCGTCTAATCTCGAAGAAGTAGCGACGAGGGATCGACTTGATACTTACTAGGGTCAAATGATATATGAGGTACTTTACTAAGCACCAAAACTACTAATAAGCAACAGTTTATAGCAAGAATATAAGTCGTATTCTTCACAATGTTCCAATTAACTATTTGCATGTCGGGATATTAGCAAGACAATGAAAGTATAAGTTTCCATACAAGTATTATGCGCACATCATGCCGAGGCGACGGCCCGAACCAACAGAAAGAAACTGTGCACTTGCCGAGGGTCGACGGCACGCCTATAGATGCATCTATTCATACCGAGGTGATCGGCCCGATCCACAAATAACAAGCAATATCAAGAATACACACGAAGGCACATTAATATTCAATAGTGCCATACAAAAGTTCAAATAGCATACCAATTTACTTTTATTCCCTTTCAAGTCTCTAGCATATCCTAAGCAATCTCATTAGCATGATAATACGAAGATTTTCATAAACAAAGCATGATGTGGGTCCTAAACTACCCGGACAATCAACATAATAGTAGCTACGCACGGACTCTCGTCACCTAGTGCGTACGTAGACCCCGCATTTAGCGATAATTACTCAATTATTAATCTTATGGGGACAATTCCCTCTTACAAGGTTAGAAAGAAGACTCATCTTGCCCCAAAGCGTACATCCAAATATCAAGAACAAGTCCAACCCTCAATTCGGAGCCGAACAATCCCAAACTAGGTAAATGAAGTAAGAACTAATTAATATAGGCTCACAAGATCACATTCTAGGTATTTAAGCAATTTCTCAACCATTTACATGAGTTTCCTAAATTCCGACCCTGGGCCCAAGTGCCCGGATCTTGAGATTTTTTGAAGAAAGTTGTTCTCTACAACCTAAGGATCAATAGTATATGATTTCTAGTTCATTTCGTAATAATTTTCGTAGTTAAATCTTAGTTTTAAAACCCTAGGTTTAGCTCTAACCCTCTGATTTTACCTAATTTTTAGTGTTTAATCTACCTAATATACATGTATTTAAACTAAGGGTGAATGGAAATAACTTACCTCATATTGAAATCCTCTCTTTGAAAGCTCCCAAATCGCCCAAGTGTGGAGTAAAATGAAGTAAATGGTCTTTGAGCTCGAATAAAATGAAGCTCACTGCCCAACGATTTCTGCACCTGCGGTTAGGGGACCGCATCTGCGCTCCCGCACCTGCAAAAAGAGGGTCGCATCTGCGGAGCTGGGCCAAGGGGGTAGGGACCGCTTCTGCGGTCTGAGGCCCGCATCTGTGGCTTAGAGGCCGCTTCTGCAGTTTCTCATGGCCTGGCCCTGGGCCGCTTCTGCGAAGACTGGACCGCACCTACGGTCCCGCATCTGCGGTCCTAGAACCGTAGGTGCGGTTATGACAGAAGCAGCAAACCTTCTGCTATTCTCCAACTTTCCTACTTCACTCGAGCCTCGTTCGTTTGACGCCCGGGGCTCCCGAGCCCCGCCTGAACATACCGACAAGTCCAAAATCACGGGGCCGACCTATTCGAACCCTGGAACACTCAAAATAATGCTAAATCTAGGAATCACCCCCCTAAAACCAAATGAATCAAACTAATGAACTTCAAGTTCTTAATTCTCCTCTAATGGGTCAAAACGCCCTTAAACTACTCGGATTGACACCAAATTTTATGGGCAAGTCTTAAACGATATTTCGGACCTTTACCAAGCTCCGGAACTAAAATACAAGCGCGATACCTAGAAAATCAGTGATTTCTAAACTTCAATTTAACAATTTCTAACCAAAATTCATTACCCGGGCAAGGGACCTCATAATTCGATTCCGAACCTACGCCCAGGTCCCATATTTTCCCATGGACCTTCCGAGACCGTCAAATCACGGATCCGGATTCATTTTTCCAAAAGTTAACCGAAGTCAAACTTGGCCTTTTATGAGAATTCTAAAGAAACAATTGGACATATTTCACTCAAAACTCTTCTAACTCCCGAACTAACCGTCCCCGCAAGTTATAAATTAGATAAAGTAAGCACGGGAAGATTTATTTAACGGAACGAGGTTCTAAAAGGCAAAATGCCCAGTCGGGTTATTACAAGTCAGGGTTGGTCACTCGAATTAATGAAGATAGTGTGGACATTAGCACACGAAAAATCGAAAATCATGCTAAATTCCTGTTTTATTGCCCTAAAAAAAAAAGGAACGGTCATAGAAAATTAATGACTATTGCTCATTAAGTCATTTCTGATGGTCTACAAAATTTTAGGCGATTCGGGGTCGGCCTCCCTAATTCGTAAAGATGGCGTGAACATTAGCACACGAAAAATCTAAAATCGTGCTGAATTCCTATTTTATGTACCTAAAATGCCAAAAATTGAGAAACTGCCATAGAGAAGCAATGATTATTGTTCATTAGGTCATTTATGATGGGCCTACAAGTCATGGCGAAGCAATAGATATTAGTCACTAGGCCGTTTTTTATGAACCTATAAAAATTCAAGCTAATCGGAGTACGTCAAATTTTTTTTACAAAATCAGCATGTACTAGTACACAAGAAAAATAGATATAATTAAAATTTTATATTGCATGATCATAAAACACCAAGAAATAAACTCTAAAGTCATGTAGAAGCGATAAGTATAAGTCACCATGATGTTTTGTAAAGACCTACTAAATTTCAGGCCAATAGAAGTCCCTCAAAAAATTCTATAAAATCAGCATACAAAAAATAGATATAATTATAAATTTGTGTTGCATGACTATGAAACACTATAAAATGAACTTGAATGTCATGGGAAAGCAATGGGTATCGGTCACTAGGCCATTTTCTATGGACATACGAAATTTCAGGAATCGGAGTCCATCAATTTTTTTTACAAAATTAGCATGCACTAATACATACAAAAATAGATATAATCACAAATTCGTTTTGCATGACCATGAAACACTATAAAATGAACTCGAATATCGTGGTGACCCAATAAGGATTGGTCACTAGGTCGCCCCTTATGGACCTACAGATTTCTGGTCAATCGGAGTCCATAAAAACTTTTACAAAATCAACAGTACTGATACAAATGAAAGAGTGGATATAATTATAAATTCATGCTGCATGACTCCAAAACACCAAAAAAAAAGAACTCGAAAGTCATGGCGAAGAGGTGAGTATTAGTCATTAGACCATTTTTTATAGACCTATAAAATTTTAAGCCAATTAGGGTCCGTTAAAAAATTCTACAAAATCAGCATATACTAATATATATGAAAAAGTAGATATATTCAACAAGCCTGCTTGATGATAAAAAAAAATTCAATGTTAGAGTAGAATGGAGTGAGGTACAGAGGAACAACCATGAAACTAGTATGATTAGGCACGTATATCTGCAGCTGCTGGGACAAAGACCCCGAGTGATGTGGAAATATTTAATGTTTCAAAATATTGCAGGCCTAAAGAACAATTTACCATATGGATTTACTACATGGAAGGCTTCTCACTAAAGATAAGCTGCAAAGTGGGGAATAACAGTGGATACGCAATGTGCATTATGCCATAATTATGAGGAAAACAGGGAGCATCTGTATGTTAACTGTGAATATACCAAGAACCTGTGGAGGAAGATCATGTAATGGATGCGACATGAATATAAAACTACACATT
Organism: Nicotiana glauca; assembly: GCA_026770625.1. Lineage (NCBI taxonomy): Eukaryota > Viridiplantae > Streptophyta > Magnoliopsida > Solanales > Solanaceae > Nicotiana > Nicotiana glauca. The sequence goes on from MU753624.1 coordinate 230,292, forward strand.
CCTGGGAGCAGCATCTTGAGTGGAGTATGCAACATGCTAAAGGCAAGTCCAAAAAGCAAAGATATTCTGGATGGTATATGCAGAATATTAATGCCATATGGATTGAGAGAAATCTGAGGATCTTTGAGAAAAAGGCTAGAGATTGGAATGTTATTGCACATGAAGTAGCATACATATGCAATATTATAGCTACTATTGGCATTCAGAGATTAGATCATAGTTATATTTTTGTTTGAGTGTATAAATTTCATATTACATAGGTGATAGAGTTGTAATGAGATAGCTAGCTGCGTAAGCAATGCTATGACTTTGTACGGTTTTATCGGTGATTAATTACCGAAAAATTAGATATAATCATAAATTCGTATTGCATAACCTCGAAGCGCCATAAGATAAACTAGAAATTCATGGTGAAGCAATGAGTATTGGTCACTGGACCATTTTATGTGGACCTATAAAATTCCTGGCCAATAGGAGTCCGTCAAAAAAATTCTACAAGATCAACATATACTATACACACGCAAAAATAGATATAAAAATAAACTTATGTTGCATGATCCAAAATACCATAAAATGAACCTGCTAGTCAAGGCAAAGCATTGAGAATTGATCACCACACTGTTCCTATGAACCTACAAAAAATTTCAGGTCAATTGGAGTCCATGAAAAAATTTACAAAATTAGTATGTACTGATACACACAAAAAAATAGATATAATCATAAATTCGTATTGCTTGACCATTAAACACCATAAAATAAACCCAAAAATCATAAACGAACAATGAGTATTTGGTCATTAGGCTGTTTCCTATGGACCTATAAAAATTCAAATAAGTTGAAATCCATCCAAAAAATTTAGGCCAATCAAAATTCGTAAAAGAAAACTTAGGGATTTTTACATACCTATACACTATTGAAACTTTATTACCTTCCCTACTCAAGTTTCAATTTAATTACCTCCTATATATAAATTTATATATATATATATATATATATATATATATATATATATATATATATATATATATATATATATATATTATCACGACCCCAACCCCGGTCGTGATGGCGCCCAATACACTGCTAGGCAAGCCCGACCAATTTAACAACCTTAAATCTTTCTATACAGTTCATGATTAATTAACACGGTTAATTTACTAAGTCATAATACTGGAAATCTGAAATAGAGCTAAAAACATGCGGAATCCCAAATAACAATACTACTATATGGCCCGAAGAATCCGGTGTCACAAGTCTAAGCCTCTAATACATGAGTATCAACCTACCACATATTGTTCCAAAGAAGAACAGACTAAAGCAATAAGATAAAGGGAAGATCAGGACTGCGGACGTCATGCAGCTACCTTGATGCTCCCAAATATGTGCTGCCTAACTGGAAGTCCTCAACAGTCTCAGTTGCACCTAGATCTGCACGCAAGGTGCAGGGAGTAATGTGAGTACTCCGACCCAGTGAGTAATAAACATAAATAAAGGCTGAGAATAATAAATTCTAGATAGGCACATTGTAATCATAAATACAGCAATTTAAATCATGTAGTATAAAATCAGTAACCCAATGAAAACAAATAATGGAGATGTTGCAGCAGATAAGCAAATAAATGACAGTCAAATAAGGAATGCAACACGAAGTATAGTACTCTCTAGTACCCGCTGCGGCTTGCAGCCCGCTCCATTTATTTATCGTCGATAGTGCTCACTGGGGGTGTGCAGACTCCGGGATGGGCCTCTTACGGCCCAAGCGCAATCAAGCCATCTCGTGGCATTAACTAGGCCCTTGGCCTCATATCAATATCAATATAATACTACTACAGCGCGCAGTCCGATCTCATACTCAATCCAGAATCACATAAGCCCTCGGCAATAATAAAATAGTAGTTCTTAGCTCAAAACATCGTTAGAAATATCTTTTAATCTTCAAATCTGAGTAAAAGTGGCTGAGTTTGCAAAACAGTTTTTAACAATAGGGCTGAGTCCAAGTATTATGTCAAAATAGTGAGGAAACAGAAATAACAACCCCTGAAGGGTTCAAACGATTGGCACGAAGCCCAAATATGACAATTAATCCAAATAATGATGATATCAAGTAAGTTTCAATCAAGTACACGGTAAAAACATCACCCGGGACGGACCAAGTCACAATCCCCGATAGTGAACGACCTCGCGCTCATCACCAAGCATGTGTCTCACCTCAATATAGCACTACGATGTGCAAATTCGGGGTTCTAAACCCTCAGGACATCATTTACATTCATTACTCACCTCAAGCCGGCCAAAACTCTAGCTCGCTATGCCCTTGCCTCTCAAATCGGCCTCCTCGCACGTCGAATCTGACCAAAATCACAACGAATATGTCACAATATGCCAAAAGAACAATACCCAATCGAAAACAATCGAAAAATATTAAAAACCCCGAAATTGGCAAAACTAGAGCCTCGGACCCACTTCTCGAAACTCATAAATTTTCACATCAACGTGTTACTTATCTCGCCACGAGTCTATACATATAAAGAACATCAAAATCGGAGTCCAAAAGACCCCTCAAATCCCAATTTTTGTTCTCTTAAGTTCAAGCTCTAAACCACCATTTTTGACCATTAATTTCTTAAGTTTTCAGCCCTAGTCCATGTATTCGCACCATAAAGTCGTGTTTCAAGTCCAAAAATCCTCACCTTATCGAAGCTCCTTGAAAACCCTCTTCAAAATCGCCCACAATTCTCCAAGTCCGGAGTTAGAATGAGAAACCCTTCAAAAATTCGCGAAGATGAACTTAAATACCTTCTGCCCAGACATCACCGCTTATGCGGTTAAATTACCGCTTCCGCGATACCGCTTTTGCAGTCAACGTTCCACTTTTGCGGAAATTCACTAAATTCACAAAATACGGCTCCTAGTCCGCTTCTGTAGAAACAACTGACCATGCCAACCCTCGCTTCTGCGGTCCATATGTTGCATCCGCGACTCCGCAAATGCGGTACCCAATCCGCACCTGCGATACAAGGCCTCCCCTTGACCTTCCACTTCTGCGACCTCCGCCTCCGCTCTTGCAATGCCGCTCATGCGGTCCCAATTCCGCAGAAGCGGAAATACCTGAAGCATCAGCAAAAATTTGAATAGCACAAATCCAAAACTTCCCGTTAACCATCCGAAATCACCCCGAGGCCCCCGGGACCTCATCCAAAAGCACCAAAACATCCTATAACATCATTCAAACTTGTTCCAATCATTAAAACACCTCATACAACACCAAAACCATCAAATTTCATCGAATTCAAGCCTAAGTTCTTCAAAAACTTCCGAAACACGCATTCGATCAAAAACCTAACCAAATCACCTCCGAATGACCTGAAATTTTGCAAATACATCCCAAATCATCCAACGAAGCTACTACAACTCTCGGAATTCCATTCCGACCCTCAAATCAAAATCTCACCTATTAACCGAAATTTGCCAAAATACAAACTTCGCCAATTCAAACCTAATTCTACACCGGACCTCCAAAATCACTTCCGATCACACCCCTAAGTCACAAATCATCCCACGAGGCTAACCAAATCACCAAAAATTACATCCGAGCCCTCTAACTCATAGGTCAACATCCGGTTGACTTTTCCAAATTGAGATTTCCTTAAAAAGACTAAGTGCCTCATTTCCTTCAAGAATCAATCCGGACTAACTCGATCACACAAGACACTGATAATGAAGCATAAAGAAGCAGAAAAATGGGGAAAATGGGGCGGTAAGTCATGAGAAGGCGGGTGGGGATATCTGCTCTGCATCTCCCGCTCGGTCTCCCAGGTAGCCTCCTCCACGGGCCGACCTCTCCACTGCACCTTTACCGAAGCAACATCCTTTGACCTCAACTTTCGAACCTGGCACTCTAAAATGACTGTTGACTCTACATCATAAGTCAAATCACCCTCCAACTGAACCGTACTGAAATCTAGAACATGGGACGGGTCCCCAATATACTTCCGAAGCATAGAAACATGGAAAACTAGATGCACACTCGACAAGCTGGGTGGCAGGGCAAGCTCATAAGCCACCTCCCCAATCCTCCTAAGTACCTCAAAGACCCCAATAAATCGTGGAATCAACTTCCCTTTCTTTCTGAATCTCATAACATCCTTCGTGGGAGAAACCTTCAACAGGACCTTCTCACCAACCATGTAGGATACATCTCGAACCTTCCCGCACAGCTTATCTGCCTCGACTACGCCATACGAAATCTCTCCTGAATTACCTTCACTTTATCCAAAGCATCCTGAACCAACTCTGTCCCCAATAGCCTAGCTTCACCGGGCTTCAACCAACCAACTGGAGATCTACACTGTCTCCCATACAAAGCCTCATACGGTGCCATCTGAATGCTGGACTGATAGTTGTTGTTATAGGCAAACTCTACAAGCGGTAGAAACTGATCCCATGACCCTCCGAAATCAATAACACAGGCGTGTAACATATCCTCCAATATCTGAATGGTGTGCTCGGACTACCCGTCCGTCTAAGGGTGAAAAGTTGTGCTCAACTGCACCTGAGTGCCCAACTCTTGCTGAACCAACTTCCGAAACTGGGAAGTAAACTGAGTGCCCCGATCTGATATGATGGAAACCGGGACACCATGCAACCGAACAATCTCCTGAACATATAACTCTGCCAACTGTTCTGAAGAATAAGTAGTACAAACAAGAATGAAGTGCGCGGACTTGGTCAGCCTGTCTACAATCACCCAAATAGCATCGAATTTCTTCAAAGTCCGTGGGAGTCTGTTAACAAAATCCATAGTGATCCTCTCCCACTTCCACTCGGGAATAACCATCTACTGATGCAAGCCACCCGGTCTTTGATGCTCATATTTCACCTGCTGACAATTGAGACACCGAGCTACAAACTCCATAATATCTCTCTTCATCCCCCGCCACCAATAGTGTTGTCTAATATCCTCATACATCTTCGCGGCACCTGGATGAATGGAGTACCGCGAGCTATGGGCCTCCTCCAATATCAACTCTCGAAGCTCATCCACATTGGGCCAGCAAATCCGGCCCTGCATCCTCAACACACCATCATCACCAATGGTCACATCTTTGGCATCATCATGTTGAACTCTGTCCTTAAGGACAAGGAAATGCGGATCATCATATTGGCGCTCTCTGATGCGATCATATAAGGAAAACCGAGAAACCACACATGCCAACACCCTACTGGGCTCTGAAATATCTAGTCTCACAAACCGATTGGCCAAGGCCAGAACATCAACTGCAAATGTACTCTCCTCAACTGGAAGGTACGCCAAGCTCCCCATACTCACTGCCTTTCGGCTCAAAGCATCGACCACTACATTGGCCTTTCTCGGGTGATACAGAATAGTAATATCATAATCCTTAAGCAACTCTAGCCATCTCCGCTGCCTCAAATTAAGATCCTTTTGCTTGAACAAATGTTGAAGACTGCGATGATCAGTGAATACCTTACAATATACGCCACACAAATAATGCCTCCAAATCTTCAACGCATGAACGATAGCAGCCAACTCCAAATCATGAACAGAGTAGTTCTTCTCGTGGGGCTTCAACTGACGAGAATCATAAGCAATAACTCTACCCTCCTACATCAATACACAGCCAATCTCAACTCTCAAAGCATCACAATATACAGTATAGGAGCCTGAAGCTGATGGCAAAACCAATACTAGAGCTGTGGTCAAAGTTGTCTTGAGCTTCTGAAAGCTCTCCTCGCACTCGTACAAATGGAGCAAACTTCTGAGTTAACTTGGTCAAGGGTGATGAAATAGAGGAAAAAACCTGAACAAACAGGTGATAATAACCCGCTAAACCAAGGAAGCTACGAATCTCCGTGGCTGAGGACGGTCTAGGCCAACTCTGAACTGCCTCTATCTTCTTTGGATCAACCTGAATACCCTCGCTGGACACCACGTGTCCCAAGAAAGCCACTAAACTGAGCCAAAACTCGTACTTGGAGAACTTTGCATAGAGCCTCTCCTCCCTCAATCTCTGCAACACCAATCGTAAATGCCCCACATGCTCCTCCTGACTACGCGAGTATGCCAGAATATCATCAATGAACACGATAACAAACGAATCCAGATAAGGCCGAAATACATTGTTCATCAGATGCATGAACGCTACTGGGGCATTGGTCAGCCCGAAAGACATGACAAGGAACTCATAGTGAATATATCTAGTCCTAAAAGCAGTTTTAGGAATATCTGAATCCCTGATCTTCAACTGGTGATAGCCCGAACGGAGATCGATCTTAGAGAACACCCTCGCTCCCTGAAGCTGGTCAAATAAATCATCAATGCGAGGTAGGGGATACTTGTTCTTCATTGTTACTTTGTTCAATTGCCTATAATCGATGCACATTCTCATCGTGCCATCCTTCTTCCTTACAAACAGAACTGGCGCACCTCATGGTGACACACTCGGGCGAATGAACCCCTTATCTAAGAGCTCCTGAAGCTTCTCCTTCAATTCTTTCAACTCTGCTGGTGCTATACGATATGGCAGAATGGAAATGGGCTGAGTGCCCAACACCAGATCAATACCAAAATTAATATCCCTTTCCGGTGGCATGCCTGGCAGGTTTGCAGGAAATACATCGGGAAAGTCCCTCACAATTGGAACAGAATCAATGCTAGGAGTCTCAGCTCCAACATCTCTCACAAATGCCAAATAGGAAAGACAACCCTTCCCAACCATACGCTGGGCCTTCAAGAAAGAAATGACTCTACTAGGGACATAATCAGTCATACCACGCCACTCGATCCATGGTACACCTGGCATAGCCAAAATGACTGTCTTAGCATGACAATCTAGAATAGCATGACACGGAGATAACCAATCCATGCCCAAAATAACATCAAAGTCCACCATGCTCAATAGCAATAGATCAACTTGGGTCTCCAGACCCCCAATAATCACAACACATGACCGGTACACACAGTCCACAACTACAGTATCATCTACCGGGGTAGACACATGAACAGGTAAAGAAAGAGACTCCCAGGGCATACCCAAATAACGAGCAAAATATGAAGACACATATGAATAGGTGGAACCGAGATCAAATAATACAGAGGCATCTATGTGGCAGACTGAAACAATACCTGTAATGACAGCATCTGAAGCAATAGCATCTGCCCTTCCTGGAATAGCATAAAAATGAGCCTGGCCACCGCCTGATCGACCTCCACCTCTGGGGCAACCCCTGGATGCCTGACCTCTACCCTTGGCTAGCTGGACGGGTGATGAACTAACCGGAGCAGAAGTCGAGGGCTGGTCCCTCTGCTGAGACTAACTGCCATGACGTCGAGGGCACTGCCTCCTCATATTCCTAAACTCTCCGCACTCATAACAACTGCCCGGTGCTGGAGATAGGGACTGAAGGGAATCCCTTGCACTAGAGTGACAAGCAGATGCACTCGGTGCAGAAGAACCCTGAGCTGATGAGGCATGAGATGAACTCTGAGCTGGGAGGGCGCTGAGTGAAGACTGGCCCTGCTGGAACCCATGATGACCACGGTCTGAAGATTCCCCACGATACTCTGGGCGGGTCGAATAAGCAGGCCTGAAAGAACGACCTCTACCATGCTGGAACAGGCCCCTCGACGGAGCACCACTAAAATTTCCCGATCTTCGAGGCCTCTTGGCCTCCCTCTCCTCTCGCTCTCTATGGCAAACTCACTCGATCTCACGAGGGATATCCACCACCTCCTCAAACGTAGCACCCAATACTCTCTCTCTAGTCATCAGAATATGGAGATGGTAGTCAAGGCCATCCATAAATCTTGTAATCCTCTCACGATCGAAAGGAATCATCCAAATAGCATGACGGGCCAACAGTGAAAACCCCATCTCATATTTGGTCACTGTCATATCCTCCTGAGTCAACCACTCAAACTGTCTATGCAGCTCCTCTCTGCAGGATTGAGTTATATACTTCTCCAGAAATAGAGCGGAGAACTGCTGCCAAGAAAGGGGTGCTGCACCAGCAAGCCTACGCCTCTCAAAATCCTTCCACCAAGTAAAAGCAGCCCCCGAGAACTGGAAGGTAGTAAATGTCACACCACTCGACTCAAGAATATTTGTTGTACGGAGCATAGGCTGACACTTGTAAAGAAAACCCTGGGCATCCTCGCCCTCAGCACCACTGAATGTCAGAGGCTGGAGCCTACCAAACCTCTCAAGACGACGTTGCTCATCGTCTGGCATGGCTGGAACCACGAAGTCCTAAACTGGTGCAACCGGATGAGCTGGAGGTACTCCCAGCGTCTGAAATCCCTGCACTACCTGCTCAGGTGTGCGAACAGCGGGGGTCTAATTGCCTCCCCCGTCTTGTGAAGTAGCTGCTGCTATGGTGGCTAAAACTGCCTGAGCCAGGACAGTGCAAACTGATAAGATCTGTGCCAAGGCCTCCTGAAGACCTAGAATCACGATAGGCACAGCTGGTGCCTGAACATGTGCTGCTAGAGTGTCCACAGCTGGAGCCTGTTCCTGAGCTGGGGCAACTGGTGGATCAGCAGGTGCTGCCCTGACCGCTCTGCCTTTGCCACGACCATAATCGCGTCCACGGCCTCTAGTGGCCTCAATGGGTGGTACTGGTGGTCGTCCGCCATGTCCAGTAGCTCGTGTCCTCACCGTCTGTGAGAGAATAGAATAATAGAAGTTTAGTTCTCAGTTCAACAAAGCCGCACGATAAGAATTTCAAGAATGTGAAGTTTTCCTAAAGTTTTTGCAGCCTCTCGAGGATAAATACAGACATCTCCGTATCGATCCGTGAGACTCTACTAAACCGGATCATGACTTGCGAGACCAAGTATCCTAGGTTCTGATACCAACTTGTCACAAACCCAACCCCGGTCGTGATGGCGCCCAACACACTGCTAGGCAAGCCCGACCAATTTAACAACCTTAACCCTTTCTATACAGTTCATGATTAATTGACACGGTTAATTTACTAAGTTATAATACTGGAAATTTGAAAAATAGAGCTAAAAACATGCGGAATCCCAAATAACAATACTACTACATGGCCCGAAGAATCCGGTGTCATAAGTTTGAGCCTCTAATACATGAGTATCAACCTACTACATATCGTTCTAAAGAAGTACGGAATAAAGCAATAACATAAAGGGAAGATCAGGACTGTGGACATCATGTAGCTACCTTGATGCTCCCGAATGTGTGTTGCCCAGCTGGAAGTCCTCAATAATCTCAGTTGCACCTAGATCTGCACGTAAGGTGCAAGGAGTAATGTGAGTACTCCGACCCAGTGAGTAATAAACATAAATAAAGGCTAAGAATAAGAAATCCTAGATAGGCACATTGTAATCTATAAATACAACAATTTAAATCAACTAGTATAAAATTAGTAAACCAATGAAAACAAATTATGAAGATGCTGCAGCAGATAAGCAAATAAATGATAGTCAAATAAGGAATGCAACACATAGTACGGAACTCTCTAGTACCCGCTGCGGCGTGCAGTCCGCTCCATTTATTTATCGTCGACGGCGCTCACTGGGGGTGTGCAGACTCCAGGAGGGGCCCCTTACAGCCCAAGCGCAATATCAAGCCATCTCGTGGTATCAACTAGGCCCTCGGCCTCATATCAATATCAATATAATACTACCGCGGGGCGCAGCCCGATCCCATACTCAGTCCAGAATCACATAAGCCCTCGGCAATAATAAAATAGTAGTTCTCAGCTCAAAATATCGTTAGAAATATCTTTTAAGTTTTAAATCTAAGTAGAAGTGGCTGAGTTTACAAAATATTTTTTAACAATAGGGTTGAGTCCAAGTATTATGTCAAAATAGTGAGGAAACAGAAATAACAACCCCTGAAGGGTTCAAACGATTGGCACAAAGCCCAAATATGACAATTAATCCAACTAATAATGATATCAAGTAAGTTTCAATCAAATACACGGTAAAAACATCACTCGAGACGGACCAAGTCACAATCCCCGATAGTGAACGACCCCGCGCTCATCACCAAGCGCGTGTCTCACCTCAATATAGCACTATGATGTGCAAATCCGGGGTTCCAAACCCTCATGACATCATTTACATTCATTACTCACCTCAAACCGGCCAAAACTCTAGCTCGCTATGCCCTTGCCTCTCAAGTCGGCTTCCTTGAATGTCAAATCTGACCAAAACCACAACGAATACATTACAATATGCCAAAGGAACAATACCCAATCGAAAACAATCGAAAAATATTAAAAACCCCGAAATTGGCAAAACCCGAGCCCCGAGCCCACTTTTCGAAACTCAAAATTTTTTACATCAATGGGTTTCTTATCTCGCCACGAGTCTATACATATAAAGAACACCAAAATCGGAGTCCAAATGACCCCTCAAATCCCAATTTGTGTTCTCTTAAGTTCAAGCTCTAAACCACCATTTTTGACCATTAATTTCTTAAGTTTTCGGCCCTAATCCATGTATTTGCACCATATCGAAGCTCCTTGAAAACCCTCTTCAAAATCGCCCACAATTATCCAAGTCCGGAGTTAGAATGAGAAACCCTTCAAAAATTCGCGTAGATGAACTTAAATACCTTCTGCCCAAACATCACCGTTTCTGCTATTAAATTACCGTTTCTGCGGTCAACGTTCCGCTTCTGCGGAAATTCACTAAAGTCTAGAACCGCTTCTACGGTCCAAATCCCGTATCTGCGGCTTCACAAATGCGGCTCCTAGTCTGCTTCTGCAGAAACAACTGACCATGCCAACCCTCGCTTATGCGGTCCATATGTCGCATCCGCGACTCCGCAGATGCGGTACCCAATCCGCACCTGCGATACCATGCCTCCCCTTGACCTTTCGCTTCTGCGACCTCCGCCTCTGCTCCTGCTATATCGCTTCTGCGGTCCCAATTCCGCAGAAGCGGAAATACCAGAAGCAGCAGCAAAAATTTGAATAGCACAAATCCAAAACTTCCTGTTAACCATCTGAAATCACCCCGAGGTCCCCGGGACCTTAACCAAAAGCACCAACACCTCCTATAACATCATTCAAACTTGTTTCAATCATTAAAATACCTCAAACAACACCAAAACCATCAAATTACATCGAATTCAAGCCTAAGTTCTTCAAAAACTTCTGAAACACGTATTCGATCAAAAACCCAACCAAATCACCTCCGAATGACCTGAAATTTTGCACACACATCCCAAATCATCCAACGAAGCTACTGTAACTCTCAGAATACCATTCTGACCCTCGGATCAAAATCTCACCTATCAACCGAAATTCGTCAAAATACTAACTTCGCCAATTCAAGCCTAATTCTATATCGGACCTCCAAAATCACTTCTGATCACACCCTTAAGTCACAAATCATCCCCCGAATCTAACCGAATCACCGAAAATCACATCCGAGTCCTCTAACTCTTAGGTCAATATCCTGTTGACTTTTCCAAACTGAGCTTTCTTTTAGGAAACTAAGTGTCTCATTTCTTTCAAAAATCAATCCGGACTAACTCGATCACACAAAACACTGATAATGAAGCATAAAGAAGCAGAAAAATGTGGAAAATGGGGTGGTAACTCATGAGATGACGGGTCGAGTCGTCTATATATGAATATCAATCCCTAATTTCAGTAATGTAGAACAAAGGAAAAGAGAGCAGTAATTTCACCATTGACAATCATTAAAAAGCTTTGAAGCTTTGAATTCGAATTTGAGTTTTCAAAAAATATTATTTGTTTCAATTGAGTGTTATTGCAAACAATTGGGAATTCTCTCCATGTCTCTCTTTATCTCTCAATTCCTAATTCCAATAACGTAAAACAAGGGGAAAGAGAGCAGCAATTCCACCATTGACAGCCATTAAAAAGCTTTAAAGCTTTAAATTCGAATTTGGATTTTCAAAAAAAATATTATTTGTTTGGATTGGGTGTTGTTGCAAATAATTGAAAATATGGTTTGGAGTTTATATCTCAATTTTGACGGTGTTTTGGTGAAGATTAGACTTAATTTTGGCTGAATTTCATATTGAAACTCGTCGAAGAAGAAGAAGACATGATGTACATTATACTTACGAAACTGTAGTAAAATTGTAGAAAAATTATATTCTATTGTTTATATATATTTTTATTTTAACTATTGTATGAAAGTTAAATAACATTATATAAAAATTATATTTAAGTTGTATGATATTGTAGTTGTATATAACTGGGTAAATTATATATATATATGTGTGTGTGTGTGTGTGTGTGTGTGTGGATTGTATATATTTTGTAACAAAAATATGTTTAGGTCGGTTAAATTCTAAAATATGAATATTTTTCGTAATAAGGTTTCAAATAGTGTATAAGTATGTAAAAAATCTTTGGGTATCGCATGCCTTTCTTCGACATAGTCACATGTGATAAGATGCCCTTATATCGATTTTCCTCCCCTGCTACTTTTTGTTGGTTCAACGTTCCATAATCGTAACTTATTGATCCGACTCCTATTAATAGCCTATTTGGCCAAGCTTATTTGGCCAAAAGTGCTTTTTTTGTTTTTCAAAAGTATTTTTGGCAAAAAATTGAGGTGTTTGACCAAGCTTCTAGAAGGAAAAAAAAGTGCTTTTGAGGAGAAGCAGAAGCAGTTTTGGAGAAGCAGAAAAAAGTAGTTTCTCTCCAAAAGCACTTTTTTTATAAGTACTTTTGAGAAAAATACACTTAGAAGCAGTTTTTAACAGTTTGGTCAAACACTAATTGATGCTCAGAAGTGCTTTTCAAACTAATTAGCCAAACACAAACTGCTTCTCACCAAAAATACTTTTGAGAAAAGCACTTTTAAAAAAAAAGTATTTCTCAAAATAAGCTGATTTTTGCAGCTTAGCCAAACGGGCTATAAGCCACTATGATAAAATGTGTCCTATTTACTATTTCTAGAACTCGAGCAAATCTAGTTAATAGTAAATGGATTACAACCATTCCATTATGTATCCCTTTGGTAGTCCTCTTTTGCTAATTGGACACACAGAAAGGAGGTGTAGTAAAAGGGAAAATGTTAGACGCTAAGAAGTAAAACTTAGGGAGCAAATGATTTTGGGATGATCAGACAAGTAACATAATAAGTTCTGTGGCAAATTATGGACCAAAGTTTTTTGGTTTTTTGGGCCCCCAACATTAGATAACGACATCTCCGAATTCTATGACAATTGTTGCCGTTTCATTACCCAAAAAGGCACTCAATTTTTGAAAGAGACGTGCAACCAAACCACCCATAAAACATCAAGGATTCTGTTGCATCTCCTTCTCTTTTCAAAGTTAATTTGGGCGGATTTTCATCTATACCCGCTTTTTGAGTTACATTTTAACTTGTATCCGTTTTGTAAAAAAATTACAACCGTACCCATTTTTTTGCGTAACTTCAGCATACGGGGTTGAAGTAGCAAAGGCAATCACGCAAACTTCAGCATTCTAGTAGACGGGTCTGAAGTAACAAAAATTGGTGAACCAAGTGTGCTGAAGTTTTTGTTTGTTAGTTGAAGTTTTGTTCTCTATTTGATGAAGTTTTTGTTTGTAATTGCTAAACTTAAGCATTCTAGTAGCTGAAGTTTTGTTCTCTATTTGCTGAATTTTTGTTTGTAATCGCTGAACTTCGGCATGTTTTTGCTGAAGTTTTTCACGTAAACTTAGTATTGGCTGAAGGTTTTTATTTGTAATTGATGAACTTAAGTATTCTAGTAGCTGAAATTTTGTTCATTATTTGCTTAACTTCAGCATGTTTTAGCTGAAGTTTTATATTATTGATAACTAGAGAGTATGATACATTTTACACTCCTTCTTACTTGAGTTTTGATTAGAAATGTGTACAAAATAGTCTCAAAGGCTTACATGTTGTACTTGATTGCAGGGTTTGGTCAATAAGGTGACAATTCGTCAAAAACCAGCTCAAAAAGGAGTGAAACATGCACAAGTACCAAGAACAAGTCCAAGCATAGTGTATCAGGACCAATGCGGCCGCACTCCATTCTGTGCGGTCCGTAAATAGGAGGTTCATAGAGTGCTCATTTCATGCAGTCAAGCAATGCGGCCGCAAAATATTTTGTGCAGACCGCATTTTCATTGAGGTCGCACTTGATTTTGTGCGGTCCGTAAAGCTCAGGTTCAGAGAGTTACCAAGTTGGAGGAACATGGCCAATGCCGTCCGCGGTCCATTTTATGCGGACCGCAAAAAAAGACACGGCGGCCGAGGTGCATTTTTTGCAGCCCGCGGTGGCCAAGTTCAGAGAGCAGAAATTTCAGCCAAGAGCCTTAGCGCGGCCGCAATCGATTTTGTGCGGTCCGCACTAGCCTCGCAGGGGTATTTTAGTCTAAAATTTTCTGCCCAGTATAAATAGTTTCTTTTCATTTTTTTAGGTCATCAGTTGTATTCTAGACAGCAGCTGCGCTCGTGAATGGTTTTCTTTTGCCAGTTTGAGTAATTTTATAATAGTTTCATCATTGAATCTTCAAGTTTTATCTAGTAATTAAATATTAAGGAATTTTCTTCATCTATTTCTTTATTTTCTTCTATAATCATGAGTAGCTAGACCCATTAGCTAGGGTTGTGGCTCAACCCTAGTGTGGGTAATTGATGGGTCTTGTGTTTTAATGCTTGATTGTCTATGGGTGTTTGATATTTGGACTGATTTAGGATTTTAATGTTGAATTAGTGATTGCAAACACTAGTTTATGCCTAGTTAACTTTGGCTCTTCTTGAGAAATAGAGCCTAAGCCTATGATATTGGTCCAACAAGGAATTGGGGCGTATTCAAGAGATTGATAGCCCCAATTAAAGGGTTAAACCTAGAGATAGTAATACCTGATTGAGCCTCTAGTGCTTGCACAAGTTACATACCTAATTGGTCTTGAGAAAGTCAATTATGACAAAATCACTCGAACTACTGAGAGGTATAGAGTGAGTAGAATCGTGCAAAGGTTATATCGTAATCCCCAAATGTGACAATCTAGCCTCAGACTCGAGAATCCGTCAATTATCCACCTAGGAGAAAGTCATTTTCCTAGTGCCTTTTAAACTAATTAGACAATCTTCAATAGTTTACTCTTAGCTTAACTTAGCTCAATTTAGCATTGTAGTAGTATAAAGTTAGAAGTAATATCAAAACCAATTATGAATAGAAGTGCAATTAGGAATACCTGTGCAACTCCAACTTAGGTAGACACTTAATTCCAATCTCTAGCTCCCTATGGAAATCGATCCTGACCTTCTCGGGTAAAAGCTGCTTTGAGCACTCTTGCTACTTTGTAGTAGTACAGGGTTGGCCTCTATCACTTTTTGGCGCCATTACCGGGGAGCTAACGGTTTTGGCTATCTATCTAAATAGTTTTGTGTATTGTTCTTCTTTTCTTCTACGTTACTAAATTGTGTGTGTGACAACTTCAGGTTCAAAATAGCAGCAAACGACAATGACCCCCTTGGAAATGTGATTGTGGGGGAGGAGGTAGATGATGTTGGAGATGATGAGGTACCTCTTGTACCTCAAGGACAACGTAGAGGCCTCCAGGCCAATGCCAATGACAACATCCCAGACCCTCCTCCGTCACCTCCAAGAGTGGCTCCTCAAGTGCTTCCAAACCAAGTCTATGCAAGTGCAATTGTCTCACCCCGGACCCGGGCGGGCAATTTTCAAATTACCAATGAGATACTGACATTGCTGGAGCAGCGTGGGCATTTCATGGGTGCTGCCAATCAAAATGCTTACAAACATCTCAAGAGTTTCGTGGATACCTGTTGGGGGAGCAAGCAAAATAATGTGTCCGAGGATGCACTTCGATTGAGACTCTTCCCATTTTCACTTAGAGGGAAGGCGTTGGATTGGATTGAGAGACTTCCCAACAATTCCATCACTAATTGGAATGAATTGGCGGACAAGTTCATTGCCAAGTTTTTCTCACCGGGGCATATGGTTGCGTTTAGGGATGAGATCTTAGCCTTCAAGCAGGAGCCCACCGAACCATTATATGAGATTTGGGAGCGATATAGAACAATGGTGAAGGAATGTCCCAACAATGATATGACTGAGGTGATGATCCAATAGACTTTCTACCGGGGCATCAACACAACAAACCAGTGCATACTGAACCAACTTGCTAGGGGAAACTTCATGAAACTGTCTTATGATGAGGCTTTTGATATTCTTGACGAGATGGCTGACACTTCCTTCGCTTGGTAAAGTAGATCCAATGTGCCCCAGGGTGACCCCACGGTCACTCATTTGCATAAAAAGTTACATGATCATGGGCAGGTTATAGCTGAGCTGACAACTACAAAGAACCAACTAGCAAAGGCACAATTGCAACAAATTCAAAATCCTCGCTAAGCGAATGTCATTGAGGGTGTCAACATGCTAGTGAACAAAAAAATACAAAGAGATCAATAGAATCAAGGGAGTTCAGATCAATATGACAATGATTGAGGTGGATTCCAAGATGATGGTTATGATAGGCAGAATGAAGAGGTACAATACATGAACAATTATCAAGGCCAAAGGGAAAATTCCTCCAACCAACAACAATAGAGACCCCAAGGCAATTGGGGCAATCAACAACAACAAGGCAATGGTAATTGGGGGAACAACAACCAAAATTCCAATTGGGGCAATCAGAACAATAATCAAAACAATCAAGGTAATTGGAATGGAAATAACAACAACTGGGGTGGTAACAATAATCAAGGTGGTTGGAACAATGACAATCAAGGAAATCGAGGGCAAGGCTTTCAAAGGCCCCCAATGTATCAACGACCGAACAATCCACCCCTATTTCCATCCCAAGGGCCTAGTTCTTCCAATAATGATATGGGGAGAATTGAAATAATGTATGAACAGATGATGAAAAAGAATGTGTATTCCGATGCTCTATTGTCTTCCCACAATACTTCAATTAGAAATGTGGAGGTTCAATTAGGACAAATCTCACAATCTTTGAATACTCTCCCTAAGGGGGATCTACCAAGTGATATGGTAGTCAACCCGAAGGGTGGGAACAATCATGTTATAGCAGTAATTACAAGGAATGGACAAGGCGGTAATGTGAATGCCTCCAAACAAAAGCAAATTTCGAGTGATGAAGTTGAGTTGAAAGAAGATGAAGTTCCTTTGGTGGTTGAAAATGTGATTGATGAGAATATGAATAAAGAAGTGAGGATTGATATTCAAGATGCCAAGGTGGAAACTGTCACACCTCCTTTTTAACGATTTTTAATATACCCCGCGAAGGGTGTAAAGGAGTTTTTCCAATTAAAGGACAGTTGGAACGGGATTTATTATTATTTTATTCAGAGTCGCCACTTGGAAATTTGATGGTGTCCCAAGTCACCGGCTGAATCCCGAACCGAGAAAAATATGATTCTGTTAACAGTCCGCGAACCTGAAATCCAGATAAGGAATTCTGTTAACCCGGGAGAAGGTGTTAGACATTCCCGGATTTCGTGGTTCTAGCACGGTCGCTCAACTGTTGCATTTGATTTTATCTGATTTCCATACATGTTCTATTTTTATGTGCCTTTTATTAATAACTCGCTTTTATTATATTTATTTTTTACAAGAATTGTAACGTGAAAATGTATCTCGAACCACGCTGTACCAGTACGCCCGTGGCTTTTAACACATTTTGACTTCGTTGAGATTTGGATTTGGGTCACATAAATGTGCACCCATATTTAGGAAAGTAATATAATTAATACTCGCGCCTAAAGCAAATACGTGTTTATTATCTTTGGGGAAGACCATGAAATTCGCTAAACGGTACATCCCGAATTTCTATGTATTTTTATTTAAGAAATTATTGAGGGCCCCGCAATTTGTAGTTTTACCCAGCGAGGCTCGTCTCATTATTTTATTAAAAGGCCAGTCTAAAGGTGACTATGATTTTTATTTGTCTCTAAAAGAATAAAACGAAATCCTGATTAATTTTGGTTATATAAAGAGGCCCACCATCTACCCCTTGAGTTACTATCAGTTCATCTCATTCTCCAGCCCGAATGGCCCAAACTATAACCAAACGTCTATGGAAATTGGACTATAAGCGGCTTAATTACATAAGGCCCAAATAATTCAATATCAACTAGTAGGCCTTAGTTTATTATCAGAACATCAATCAAATTAAACTCAATTAAGTAAAATTAACATGTTGTAAATTTGAACAAATTAGTATTGTCATGCAGTAACAAGCTTAATATGATAACAAAACGTATTAAATGTCTTAAATTATTTTTTTTAATCGTGCCTATTAACTCGCAAAGAATAATATCAAATTCACAATTTTATTGATTACCTCAAATATATTCTACATCATTGGTCAAACATTTAATGGTTTCTGAAAACAAGAATAACGGCACTTCATTACTGATATTAATAAATCCTGGATTATTCTAAATTCAAATACCAATTTAAAATGAACTACAACTTTAAAATAATACTAGAAGTTACAGCTAGTTCCAGATTTCAATTCAAACACATTATTCTAAATAACTTATTTTTTTATCTTTACTAGTACAATGGACGAAAACAAAACAAAGTAATTGAAGCTTAGAGAAAAAACTTCCAGATTTTACATCCTGAACTATTTCAAATCTAACTATTAATTTCACTATTACAATTAGTTTTAATTATTACCAGAAAATTCTTACAAATCTAATATTATCACAGTCCAAGTTAGCTAATAAACAGTCCGAAATAAACAGTCTAGTTACACATCTAATCCAAGGTTAACCACAAATCAAATCTATGATCAATACTATTACATAGTTCAATATAACATGTTTAAACATATCACAACAAACAAAAATTGAAAAAAAATGCAGCTTCAATTCATCTCAGCTGAATTTACACCAATGAGAAATCAAGTGTGTACCTGAACAGAAGGAAATGTGAGAAAAAGGAGAATTAGATCTCTAGGGCAGTAACAGCAACAGAGTCAGATCAACAGTTTCAAACACAGCTTCAATACACCAGGATCAAACCACAACAAATGGTAGAAAACAAACAGAATAAATACTTGACTTGATTCAATGCAAATTCAACAGAGTTTCAATCATCAGAACCACACAAAGCCGACAAACAGCCTTCAAAATTGAACTGAAAACTAATGAAACAGTGAAATTTTTTTATCTTTCTGCTAAATCTAATGTTTTTGTATTTTTGAAGATATGAATTTCGAAAATTGGAGAGGAAGAATGGGATACTACTTGAAGAATATTTTCAGATTGCCAAAACTTGTAAAATGAGGCATATAGATGCCTATTTATAGATTTGAAAATGGAGGGAATTTTGAATTTTATTAATTACACTATGGTCCCTGTTTTATTTCAGTTTTATCCCTATTATTTTACTAGTAATTCACTTAACTACCCTTTATTTGTTAAGAATTATGCTAATTACCCTATCTAGAATCTTCTACCCTAATGTAATTTCTTATTTGCCCCTACTTCACTTAGAAAGTTACCCTATTGCCATTTGCCTCTACCCAGAATGCCCTACTTCTTTTGGTTTATTTCCATTATCCCATTTCATGTACCCAAACTACCCCTGAATCAAGATCAGATTTACTAAGTGCCCTAATGCGCTTTTACCCTTTTACCCCCTCAATTATAACTGCCAAATTCATAAACCTAATTTTCTAATTAACAAAATCTAATTGATATGCCAATTATGATCAACTAATTACCAGGAATTAACAAATCTATCCCTGGTTCTAATATTAACTAATTAACAGCTATAACCAAA